>PISX010011389.1:0-65403 GCA_004024625.1 Mellivora capensis | reverse complement strand
TTCTGCTTTTTATAGCAGGAAGGGAATGGGTGGTGGGTGGACATGGCCTTGACTTCACATAGTGTGTCTTCCCTGTCTACACATGTCACTTTGGACTTTCCCTGGAACTCTCTGCTGTTTGATTTTCACATCCATTAATAATACCTGCCTTGCATCTTTTTAAATGTATGTTAAAGATGTGTATAAAACTTCATTTATGGTTAGCTTTCCATTTAAAGAAGGTTTATTATCCGTTAGGTAAGGGGATTATGGGAATAAAGAAGGTGATGGTGGGTCTCCATATCTCAATACGACAAATGGAAGACACAGTTACATGAAAGAAGGACCATCAGGTGATATGAACTAGAAGACAGTGTGTTCCTTATAGTGAATAGTTCATTTTAATTGTGGTAAAAGGGATAGGAGGAAGAAGGGTGAGCATCTAATCTGGAAAAATAAGCTTCTTATCTTGGGCTCCTTAGACCAGGGGTTAACAAACAACTGCCTGTTTCTGTACAGCTCAAGGACTATGGATGGTTTTATATTGTTAAATGACTGAGAAAAATGGAAGGAAGACGGATGTCGTGTGATATGTGAAAGTTACGTAGAACTTACGTTTCATTGCCTGTACGTGAAGCATTATTGGCACAAGGCCACACTAATTCATTTACAGGTGACAGAGAATGTACAACCTGCAAAGACCAATTATTTAGTATTATTTCCTTAGAGGAAAGGGTTGTTCGCCCCTACCTTAGTTATAATGCTTATTTTTTTTTAAACAGAATTGTATTTTTTTTAAGATTTTATTTATTTATTTGACAGAGATTACAAGTAGGCAAGAGAGGCAGGCAGGGAGAAAGAGGAGGAAGCAGGCTCTCCGAGGAGCAGAGAGCCTGATGTGGGGCTCGATCCCAGGACCCTGGGATCATGACCTGAGCCGAAAGCAGAGGCTTTAACCCACTGAGCCACCCAGGCACCCCATAATGCTTATTTTTTAAATTGTCCTATTTTAATTCTAGTATAACTGTTACCATAGCAGTATATCAGTTTCAGGTGAACAATACAGCGACACAACAGTCTTATGTATTAGTCAGTTCTCATCAAGCTAAGTGTCCTCTTCATCCCCTTCCTACCTCCCCTATGTGGACCATCAGTTTGTTCTCTGTAGTTTGTTGTTTTTTTTTTTTTTAATCCTGCAGTTCATCATCTCTGATGGCAAAAAATGTAAACAGCCCTATTTAGTAGTCCAGGAATATTTACCAAACAGGCTGCTTCTCTCTTGCAGTGTCTCTGACGTGCATTTCACCGTACCCCTTGTTCAGGTCTCAGAATGGCTCTGTGGCCTCACTGGCTTGGGTCTCATGACTTCCATTTGAATCCAGGTTCTTATTCACCCTACCTCGTGCTTGCTGTTGGGGGCCACAGGGTGAACAGTGTTTTGGTTTACTTCCCAATTATGTATAGTCTCCAGTGATATGTAGTTCCGCTGTGGGATAGAATCTGTTTAGACATTACCTTTTACTTTGTGTTTCCTCAGTTGTTATTTTAACTTTCTTTTCCCCCAAGTGAAACTCTGTTCATTAAATCTAATAGTTATAGAACGTATTGCTTCGATAGAAGTCAATAAGAAAGAGAAATAGAATTAAAATTTTATTGCAAAAGCTTTCTCTTCAATGTGGTTAACAACCCTATCTGTCACACCACACCCCTCTTTGAAAACTAGATGTCTGGCTGATTCTGATTTGCTCTGAAAATCATTTTGTGTAGCAATTTCTTTTGTCTGTAATCTTGATTCATAGCCTTTCATATGAATTATTTTATTGCTCTCTTTTCATAATAGCTCTTAGGCAACCAATCATCATGCATGATACTGTGTTTCATTATGACTCAGTGGCATCCAGATGTCTATACCTCATGTTGTTGCCTTTTAGACATATTAAAAAAAAAAGTTCCCATAAAATAGTCGCATTCATTTGTGCAGTAAATTTTAAATTTTTCTTCATATACCAGTCAAACTTTTACTTGACTACAGAAATACTTGTTATCCCCTTTGATAGAGCTGAATGAATATCTTAAAAGTGGTTGTGGTTTTGAATTGATTTAAAAGGAGATGGTAAACAGAATTTTTAAGACACATTCTGTGATACACAGACACTATATAACAGTAAGATTTCTCTTATTTGCCAGTTTTATAAGTAATATAAGAACAAAGTACACAGGTTACTATCCAAGCTATGTGTGTGTTTAGAGTAAGTGAATGCACTTAGGTAAATTTTTTTTTTCTTAGCAGTACCCAAATTAAATATTGGATTACATGTATGGACACGACACAATGTTAACACAGAGGTCAGCCTTCTTACAAGAGGCCTTGCATCACAATTACCCAATGAGCCTTTTAAAAATACATACACTCCATCCTGGATTTGCTGAATCCAAATCTTTGAAGGGGCCACACATGTGTCAGAAAACACCTGGGCAGTTCTGATCCTCACATTTGGTTGAGAACCATTGGTCTGGAAACATTTTTAGGTAATAGACAAAAAAGGGGGCATCATCAAAACATCACTGAATTTGTTAATAAGGTGGTGTTTAGGGCACTGTGTACCACATGCCCCTGCATTTTCAGATGAAATCTCAGAATGAATTAAAACTGCATTTTCCTGTAGCAATTCTAAGAAGTGTTTCGTGGTAAAGAAAACCAATATGCTTAACTGTTCCTTCCCCCACTCCCTGCTTTTGGTGATCAGGATTCCCTGGGGCAAATATATAGTTCGATTTTAAGGCTGTGTGTCCTGGATATCTGTGGTCTAGTTTTTTCTAATTCAACAAGAATTTATTGAGCCCCCTTCTATGTACTGAATTCATAATGGGCCCTGGGAATGCTAGTAATTAACAAAACATTCTGGAGCTTACAGTCTATTGGATGAGACAGATGTGAAGCCAGTAAAAGTTTCAGTAAGTGCTCCCTGATCTAGATACTGTAAACCTATTTTTGAGTATTGATTTATATATTTTCCCCTCAGTATTAACCAGAGATGAGCCATGTAAACATGTTGAGATGAGCCACGTTACATCTTTATGTAACATATAGCTGCAAACATAAATATATCTATATCTATTTTGTATGTACATGGGTTTCTGTGTGTACATGTTATGTTTTATATAAGCAGTACAGATATATATCCTGCTTGTCATATAGACATACATGCAGTGTATATATACAAACATAGTGTGTGTATCTATATATCCTATTTTCTATTTATGCGACTACATTGTTTATTTTAGTCAACATCACACCTTTGGGGATGGCTTGGAATATATGCTTTCCCACATACATGCACACACCTGCCCATGCACATGAGATGAAGTTGGATTCCAATTCTCAACATTACATTTTAGCCCCTTTTCCCTAATACTTTTTTGTTATGTAATCATTAGGTAAAAATTACAATTAAGTAAAACATGCTTTATATTTGGTAGCATTTCGGTCCATTTCTTTACTTTTTAAAAAAAAGATATTTTTGTTTTATCTCCTTGAATGTAAGGAATATTTGAAATATTTGGGGACAGTTTTTCAGTGGTGAGATTGAGCTTGAAAGTCATAAAAATCTGTGACTCTTTATTTGCAAATAGAGAACTCTTTTCTTCCTTGAAAAAGGGAGGCATTTTTATTGTCACAAACAACTTCAGCATATTGTGTATGTAATTCTTTTTTTTTTTTTTCTCACAGATGGTGCTTTCCTAGGACAACATTTAATTGCCCTTACAACTTTTTAAAACTACCAAATGGTTTAACTGGGGGCACTATTTTTGAGTTAAGTGTTGGCATGCTAATCATCTTAGAAAGTTGCAGTACTGAGATTTTGGAATGTAACTCTCAGCCATCAGACACAAACAGAGATGCAGTGTATACTGGTAGAGGAATTGTGGAGAAAGAAACAATGGGTGCTTCTTCGAGAAACTGGCTGTGTTTTCAGATGACACAACACTCAACATCACACCTATGCTGTGTGGTCCACGCCTTGGACCACCTAACAGCTCAGGATTGTAATGGAGTCCCTGAAATCAATAAAGATGACCTTTTAAATGAGAAATCCATTGGAAAGTTTTATTTTTCTTTCTTTTTAATGCACATCCCTGGATAGTGCAGTTAAATTACATGGTTGAAGGATATTATATTGATGTCCCTGTTGGAAAGAGTTTTCAATCTTATCAGTTGTCTTTCAAATAATATTCTAAAGACTTGCATTTGCCCATGCAATGCATGGCAGCAGAGTGGATTAAGTTAGCTCCAAAGCACTTACCATTGTCTATGAGCCAGAAAAGCAGCAAGGATTCTGATTGGCATTATTATTTATTATTTGTGAATGCTGATGGTGCATTTTCATGGCAGAGTCCTTTCTATGCTTATTGGCATTCATAAATGAAAAGGCTCTGCTTAGCTGACTATTTAATTGGTAATTTAATTTCCCTAATAACTTTCTTTACAGGACCTGGATTTTGAAGCCAAAACAAGTTACACACTCCGGATAGAAGCTGCAAACAAAGATGCCGACCCTCGCTTTCTAAGCCTGGGACCATTCAGCGACACGACAACGGTGAAGATAATTGTGGAGGACGTGGACGAGCCCCCTGTGTTTTCCTCACCTTTGTACCCCATGGAGGTATCAGAAGCTACCCAAGTTGGAAATATCATTGGCACTGTAGCAGCTCATGACCCAGATTCTTCCAACAGCCCCGTGAGGTAAAAGCTCATTTCTCTTCTTTCTGGCAGTTTGCAACAATGTGCTTTATTCACAACTCAAGTTTCTACATTATGATGCTTTTGATTCATAGCAAATGAAGACCAGTTTTGTCTCTGTATTGAGCCATAGCAACGGAAGTGAAACAGGATCAGAACAACTCGACATTTTACTAATTTAAAAATGTTTCACCTGATTATCTAAGGCCATTATTATGTAGTGATATTCTTAGGCATTCATTATCATCCACAAGCCATAGTTGATGTTCCTATTGAACCAATTATCCTGAGCTCTTTCAAAGCCAACTGTGTTCAAAGATGAAGTGATGCATGTCCTAGTTGTAAGATACAGACATATATGAGAAAGCTAATTTTATAAACAATTAAAATTAGGGATTAACTTTTAAACAAATCATATTTTTTACAAACTGGCCTATTTGGATAGCATATTTTTTAAGTTTATTATTTCCACTTACAAAAAAAAATAATACTGTATCTATATATAAGGACTATTTTTCAAATGTCTTATCAGTAGTCCTGTACCAAGACTAGACACATGGTTCTAAGCAACCGATCTCTTTACGACCAATAGAAAGATGATAGGTAAGCACTTTAGAATACCACAACAGTTTCACACTTTCAGTTTTACTTCTAATGTACAACCTGATATTGACATGTATGTTTTGTGTGTGTGTTGTGTGTGTTAGTATGTGTGTGCCTGTGAGACATCTTTTTAGGTGAATAGTCTACAGAGAATATGCTTGAAATCACTTTGTATTACATGTCTTAATTTGCACTCATAAGTAAAACTTTTAATGGGACATTTTGGATTTTGATTACAAAGTCTAATAAAGTACAAAAATCAGTGGATGTTATATATTCAATTATAAGCTAACCACAGCTTTTTAGATTTAACTGCTGTCTGGCAATGCTAAGTGCTTTTGAGGTAACTTCTGAGCTAAGTTTGGACATTGACAACAAAATTTTATGAAAAGTATTTGTAATTTAGACAATAATTCTTAGTTAAGAAAAGCTTAATCTTTTACCTCCCTAAAATAATAAACTTATTTAGGCTTATATAACTGCTCTGCTTTGCTTCTCTTTTGTCTGACATTAGTATCATAGTCTAATGAAGAATTTGCATAAAATAATTGTTAGTTCAAAAATGAATTCATACTCATCATTTCCCTATCTATGCGATAAATTCAAGTTATATGGATGGCTATATTATTTTTAACACAGTGATCATAAATTATTCCTAAGAATATAAGCTTCTGTGTGACAGAACATTTGAAAGTCACAAATGTACCAGAGAGAACAAGCCTTCTGCTTCTCCTTGTCATAGCACAGCCTTCATTGTCAAAACAGTTTCCTGACTTAAGCTCAGCTCCACCCAGCAAGTCTTGCTGACTTGCAAACACTTGAATTTGGGTTTTGTTATAGCATCACATCTCTTACTGAAACATGTAAGTCTCCTCCCCTTATGATCAGACACAACATGATCAGCTACTGGGAATAGTCTGACTTCTGCTTAAATCATTTAATTTCATGGGGAGAAAGAGAATTCTTTCATGAAATTGGGGATATAAAAAAAGGAGACACTAATGTATAACATAATTCAGTACTTGAATGAGAAAAGTTAAGAAATCTTGTTTCTTCCTTTTCCTTTACCCATTTCCTGGATGTCATCCTGTGAAAGCTTCTGACATAAATATTTCACCTTTTGTAGTTTTTATTTGAAAAAATGTAGCATTATATAATAATCTGGGGAGGAAGGAAGAGTAGGACCAAGCAGGAAGTGACTTGAGTTAGAGACGAAGTAGCCTCCAGGTCTCCTCCCTGATGCACTGAGATGGAAGGGCCAGAAGGTGAAACTCTGTTGATTTTGGAGGTAAAGATCTCTGTGGCTTTCATCAGTGAAAGAAACTGACCAATAATTTATTTTTACCTCATTTCATTTTCTTAAGGCTAATGAAGGTGACCTGAAAAGTTCAAGTTAGTACTAACTTATATCGGATTTTTAAACACATTTAAAAAATATTTTATTTATTATTTATTTGACTGACAGAGAGAACCAGTAGGCAGAGAGGCAGGCAGAGAGAGAGGAGGAAGCAGGCTCCCCGCCGAGCAGAGAGCCCGATGCGGGGCTCGATCCCAGCTCCATCCTGGGATCATGACCCGAGCAGAAGGCAGAGGCTTTAATCCACTGAGCCACCCAGGTGCCCCATTATATCAGTTTTTGAGCCTAAAGCTCACAATTAAAGAGGTACAACTTTTGTTCAAAGGGACTAAAATATTGTTGGTGTGTGTTTGTATATATATATTACTTTTGATTTTTTAATTAATTTCGTGACTTAATATTTACGACTTGTATTCTTGAAACATTTTTATACTATTCAAGGTCACTCAGTTGTTCATGGATGATTTTTTTTCTGGGTTTATCTTTGATATATTTCTCCTTTCCTATTTATTTGTGATATTGTTTAGGAGGCCAGGTTCCTCATCTTGTTTTTTGATGAGTAGGTGTGCATGCCTGCACATTTCTAGAAAACTGGTTCTCTTTTCTCAACACTGCTATTTGCCGAGTAACCGAGGTATGCCCCTTAGCCAGCTAAGTTTCTGTCTGCCCAGTAAAAAGGAAAGGCAAACTCTATCCCTGATTTATCCCAGGTTTTTTGAAAATTAAATGATAAAGGGAAAATAACTAATGATTTTAAAGTGAGAATCATGACTTAAGTATTAGAAAGTATTATCATTGTGCATTGCTATTATTATAGTTTATTGGTTTTCATCCCATTTTTGTTTCAAGGTAAGTCAGCGAAAGGAGGCATACTTTACAAGCAACTGTATTGGCAATCTGTATTGTGTTTTGTATTCACATATATTCCAAAATATAGATGATATTATGTAGTTTAATGGATACAAATATGTGTTTGCATTGGGCATTCAAATACCTATCAAAACGTAAGCCCTCCTTCAATAAATGCCAGTGGATGGGCAGAGAGCATGGTCTGCTGAGATCCTAGGATAAATGAATTTCCAGATTGAGATAGAACCCGCAGAATCTTAGGGTTGTGAGCTTTGTGCTCACACCTTTAGAAATACTGGGATTCTTAGAGGAATGGAAAAGTAGTATTTGTTTCATTGTAATGGCTTAAAATTAGGCCAGTAGTATTTGAATTGTAAACCAGGATGGGAAGTTGGATCATTAATATTTAAATTTATTGACTTTTTTGTAGTATAATACTAAAATCGAGCATATGCTATTTATAATTGGAATATTTACCAATATGTGGAGTGAGAGACTAGAATTCTAGAAAGAAATACATTTACTTTCTTCCTGCAAGGCAAAATTGAGATCTTTTTCTCATATGATCTTTGCCTTGCTCAGCACTTTTTATTTTTACCTACTTTTGATGCCAGTCAAAGCTATGAGTAACTCTTCTCTGTGCATCTGCCCTTCCTTTAAGAGAGGACTGAGGCACCTATGTCACCATAAAGCATTTTGGCCACCGAGAAGCATAGTAGCAGTAGGTGGAAAGATTAAACGATCTCAGAGCCCGGTACTTAGCCAGAAACCACTGCGAACTGTTACATCCTCACAATAGCTTGTCTAGCATCCAGGTGTGTTACATCCCCCGCCATGTCATGTATACATTATCTTCCTCTTCCCATATTGAAACTAGAAGCCAAAAGTGGAAATTAGATGGTAGTTGAGATTACTTAGAAGAAAAAAAAACAAAAGAGAAGAGGAGGCTCTTTCAAAAGCAAAAGTAGGTAATTGAGGTCTAGCAATCTTCTGGCTACCTTTATGTTTTCATAGTTGCTTAATGTTTCATGTAAATATTTACCCCAGATAATACCAAATATCAGGGCTTATCTATTGAACTTCGAAGGACGGGTCATGTTCTGCTGATGATTTTGATCAACTTTCTGAATGGTAGAAAGTTCCCACCTGTGTTTCTCATCAGTGAGGACAGACACTGTGGGAGCAGCCTAGAGTCTAGAGCATTCCTCATGTCAGCGCTGGGAGACGGAGCAGTACAGCAACACACGTTGGTTACGAACCTGCTTTGGGCCCAGTGCTGCGGAGAATATTGACAGGAAAAACAGAGATGAATAAAACATGTCCTCTGACCTCAAGGAACTTACAATCTGGTTGAAGACATAAGATCCCAGAAAACTTAAACACAGCGAGGGGAGAAAGTGTCAGAACTATAACATGGCCAATTGTGAGATGAATTGTAATCATTCTGAGCTCAACGGACAGGAGGCTTCATTGGAAGGAGGGATAGCATCAACAGGGCTTTGAGGGGTGGCACGATTTGGACAAACCAAGAAAACATTATGCTGTTTATGTTTTATTTAGTTATAAAAGTCTGTTTATGTTTTATTTAGTTATAGCCTAAGATTCTAGTGCTGTTTTATGAAATCAGCAGATTGACTTCCATAGACAGCACAAGCCCAAAATCCCTATGCTAAAAATACCCAATGAATTGAAACATGATATGACTACAAATAAATCAGATGTGAAGAGGGTTTCATAAAAATTAATTAGGATTATTTTCAGCATTCCCAGCAATTTAAATACAGAACTACATTTGTATTTACGCTCAAGGATACTACAATAATAATACTTACCTGCAGGCTATTTTGGCACTCCTCGTATTGTATGTTCTCAGATCAAAGGTGATAAAATAGTATCAGATATTACATTATGTAGTGTGACTAGTAAGAACACATTTGGATGTTTGAATAATTCAGTGTGTAGTTTTTAAAGGAGCTGGTATACATGCATATATTTGTACCTATTATTTTAATCTAAATTATTTGCTACTTGTTACTATTTGATTTTCTAAGAAACTTAGCCAGTAACATAGAGAAAAATAGTGGTTCATGTGAACAATAGCAGAAATCGATTCCATCAGGAAGACATGAGCTATAATCCATTTCAAAATGCTGCCCAATTCAATGTAACTATCACTAAAAATGAAAAAAATATAAATATCTCTGTTCAGGTATGGTGACATTTTTTTTAAATGTATTTTTTGTTATAATAATGTTAATGTTAATATCCAGAGGTAATTTTTTAAATGTGTTAAGTAGGAAATTCCTAAGCTATTTGATACAGATTTTCCATCTTTTATTATATTCTGGAATTACAACTCTGCTCAAGCAAAGGTGTTCTGAGATAGCTTTTTTGAAGACTCTGGGTAAAATGAATTTATTGAAGATTACATTTCTCTTGATTTGTCCCTTGTAGTATTTTCTACATTTAAAATGGTTGTTGAAGGGGCACCTGGGTGGCTCAGTGGGTTAAAGCCTCTGCCTTCAGCTTAGGTCATGATCCCAGAGTCCTGGGATCCAGCCCCGCATCCATCGGGCTCTCTACTCAGCAGGGAGCCTGCTTCCTCCTCTCTCTCTCTGCCTGCCTCTCTGCCTACGTGTGATCGCTGTCTGTCAAATAAATAAATAAAATCTTTAAAAAAAAAAAAAGCTTGTTGAAAAGTGTGATGAATAGAAGAATAGAAACTCCATAATGTTTGTGGTGTGAGTCTTTGGGAACTGTACATGAGGTGGAAATATTAAGGAGCTATATTTATCTTGAGCTGTACTGTTCGCATTCTTTAGTTACAATAACAGAAATTGGCATTGGTAACTAAAAAAAAGGAAAAGGAATTTATTGAAATAATTGGGGATAGCTCACAGAGTTAAAGGAGAAATTGAATAGCTGGTCCTCAGGAAAGAGAGGTTTTTTTTATTACAAATATGAGGTTTTTCTATAAATATGAGCAGCAAGAATGAGCAAATAATCTTTTGAGCATGAGGCAGTGGGATGAACTCGTGCCAACCCTTTTCTTTTCTCGTGGCCCTCTGTTTAAGGTTCACGGTTTCTTGGAAAGTTTTTTGGCCTGTCTTAGGACGTGTGTCCCGTCTCTTACCCAGGAAGTTCTGGGCATCTTGATGGTGAGTACCATCAAGATTGCATGAGATTGGGAAGGTTTAAATTGCCAACGGAATATTGAGTTGCCATTATCAGAAAGGGGTGAGGGTGGACAGTGGTGTCACTAAGTACTGAACTAGTAGTTTATTTTGAAGACGTTTCTTGTTAAAGTCCTACAAGGCAAGCATTAGCATCCCTCTGTTATAATAAATCTGCCCCCCTCCCCTCGGCCATACAGTTAGAAAATATGATTCCAGGATTTTACCAGCGTCTCTATCAGTACCTTTCCTTTCTACTCCTTGCAATGACACCACCACCACCACCAACCACCACCACACCCACACACACACACACACACACACATTTCTTAAGAGATTACGTTTTCAAATCATTGAGCTATTTCTATTGTTTAGATTTGTCAATGTATATTTGTCACATTACCTCTTGCCCTTTGGGGAGTAGCAGTGATACATTGGGGTTAATGTGGCTCACTCACCCAGAGGTCCTATTTCAGAGGATTGACATGCATATCAATAGCTGGGCCATAAGAATGCTACTTGGGAAGAGCTCTTTGATATTTTGATCGAGCTCCATAGCTTATGGAACAGCAGCAATGATGATAATAGGTGCTTAGTAAGGAATTCATTTTGTGGTCAGTGTACAGAGCACTGAGCGTCTACAGATATTTAGGATGTGGGCCCAGCCCTCTTGTCATCCAGCTGTAGGAGGTATTGTTTACAAAAACCTATTTTTAAAAAATCTAATATTAAATCTGGAAATGAGAAACCATCTCGTAAAGCCTTCTCATTTTGCAGCTAAAGACACAGAAGAATATAAATGGTGACTGGAAAGCTCAAATAAGTATTAGGGTTAGGGGCCAGGTCGTGGCTGTAAATTTTGTCCTTTCATTCCTACGCTGTGGTTTGTAGTAGTGAGCGCAAAGCCCACAGATCCCGTATACTGCCAGGTTTCTTAAAAAGGCATAATTTGTAAGTTGTTTTCATTTTAGTTTTTGTTTTTAGTTTAAATAAAATGTATTTTTTAAAAATTTGTAAGATCTGAGGAACAAGGAGATCCAAATATATGTCCTCCAACTGTTCACTACATTAAACATTAAAGAATTTTAGTGACAGCCTGTATTCTTTATACAAACCAAGAAAGGCCAATTATGGATTATACGTGTTTTATTTTTAAAACAGAATGGCTTTAATGAACTAAACTTTAGAAATTTTCCTTTGGCTAAGAATTTTTCTTTTCTTGGCAATATACTATGGGTACATCCTTGATTTCTCTGTATTAAGTGCCCTAATTTTTGGTTTGATCCTAGGGAAATTACAGTTACAAAAATATGCAGTGACTCTCTGTGATGATGTAGGGTAATCGCTAAGATCAGACACATAGAAAATTTTGGAGATCTCTATTTCAACTCATTTTACTGATTAATAAACTTGAGCTGAAGGATTAAATGACTGGGAGTTCCCAAGGTCATCAGACAGGCTTGGTGCTATTATCCTAGAACCTCCTGACTTCAATCCTGCAGTCCCATAGTCACATCATAATACATTATGATTTTTTCCAAAATTATTACTGGTGTGATATAAGAGAAGCTTGATACTGTGGAGACTGTGGGGGAGGTGCATAGACGAGGGTGAAGAAAACTGTTAGGCTGACAAAAATGTACAAATCTAGCTTTTTGGTTTAAATCTTTATGCTTCTGATACTATTCTTAGGCTTTCTTTCTAAAACCATTACCCATTTTCTTCAAAATAATGTGTGGCAGGAGCCTGTCCCATGAGCCTTCCTTTACAATAAACCAACCACATTCTGAATGATTTGCTCTTCTGCACAAGCAAAGACCCTCGGAGGCCCGAGGGTCTCTGATCTTAGGCAGGAGTGCCGTTCCCCCGGATGGCGGTTAAGTCTCAGGTGTAAGGCTCTAAGGGCATTCAAAGATGGGAAAGATGGGGATGAGTTAGAGAAGGCAGGACAATCCCTCTGTGCCTACCCCATATTCAGGACCTTGGAGACTCCCTGAGTATTAAGAAAAAAAAAAGAAAAAATAAAACTTTTTTTTCTTTTTTTTTTTTTAAAGATTTTATTTATTTATTTGACAGATCACAAGTAGGCAGAGAGGCAGGCAGAGAGAGAGGAGGAAGCAGGCTCCTGGCAGAGCAGAGAGCCTAATGCGGGGCTTGATCCCAGGACCCTGGGATCATGACCTGAGCCGAAGGCAGAGGCTTAACCCACTGAGCCACCCAGGGGCCCCCTTTTTTTTTCTTAATGTAATTAGAAGGGCTTGCTTAATGCTAGAGGACTGTCTTCAAGGAACACAGAACTGAAATAATTGGAAAGGAGAAAAAATGGAGTATAGGAGGACCAAGATGAAGAGAGGCGTAAGAAACGAAGATACACATTACCTTTTCGTTAATCAGTTAAAACATCAGTTTGACTTAGAGTTTTAGATAAGAGAGCATTGGGAAAAAGTAGAAAGAAGCTGAATTGTAGAGTCATAAGTGGCAGGGACTAAAAGCTTATTTATAGGTCATGTGGTATATAATGGAAGGACGGCTCAGACGACGGTTCTGAATTTAGCTCCATCAACAACCAACTGTGAGACTTTAGTATCCAGTACTGAAATACCAGAATAATAGTACCTGCTTGCCCTAGTTAGAAATTGTGCTTGGCTACTAGCAGCAAAGCTTAACACTAATGACTTATAATGAGAAGTCTGGAGCTAGACGCCCAAGGACTGACAATTTGGCAGTGTAATGCCACCAAGGGCCTTGGCTTCTCATATCAAGCACTCATCGCCTCCTATTTACACGATGGCTTTTGGACCTCTTCCCATTGTGTTCACGTCCCAGGTGAGATGGAGGGGAAGGGGCAGAAACAAACGCCGGCTGAATTAGCAGCTCTGTCCTGTCCTTTAAGGAGTTTTTCAGTGATGCTTGACTCAACAACTTTCATCTCATTTGCTAAAACTTCACTATCAGGATACCAATACCACACCTACATAGGAGACTAGCAAATAGAGTTATCCAGCTGAATACATGCTGCCATTGAACAAAAGCAGGTTCTAGTAATAAGAATTAAGGGCAGGGGGCACCTGGGTGGCTCATTGGTTAAGCCTCTGCCTTCAGCCCGGATCATGATCTCAGGGTCCTGGGATCGAGCCCCGCATCGGGCTCCCTGATCAGCGGGGAGCCTGCTTCCCCCTCTCTCTCTGCCTGCCTCTCTGCCTACTTGTGATCTCTCTCTCTGTCTGTCAAATAAATAAGTAAAATCTTAAAAAAAAAAAAAATTAAGGGCAAATGAATATGGGATACGTAAATAGAAGTCTTTGTCACACATGACCTTTCATAGTTGAGGATTCAGAAAAAAATGCAAACTGTGCTTTAATGCTCAAGTCCTTCTGAAAATGGGAAAGTCCTGAAGGAGGGATAGACTGGGGAAAAGGCTGATCAATCGGCTTTCAGATACACTGAGATTGACTTTGAGCTGAAAATGCTGCAGGTATCTGGAGCAGTTTGTAGCTCTCAGGAAAAGGATTGAGGCCAGATACTAAGATTTTCAGCTGTCTGACTAGTAAATGGGTAGATCGGAAGCTTTAATACTGTACTGACAAAAATACAGAGGTGACCTCTCTAGTTGGTTACTCCAACACACACACACACACACACACACACATATACATATATATGTACATATACGCATAACTTGTCTATATATATGTGTGTGTCTATATATATAGACAAGTTTTTCTTAGGCTGTAATTTGCAGAAACTAGAGGGATTGTTGTGAGTCCACACACTGCTAACAGCACCAGAAGATGCACTAATGTTCACTCTGGCATGTGATTAGAGAAACATCAATCCTCTTCTTTTCTGCTAAGCCTCTAGTTGACTCAGGCCATCAAACATCTCAATGCCAAGGCCAGTGGGTACAGAAGTACAAAGATTGTGCTTGTCCAAACTTCTTTAGAGTCTTACTTTTCTTTTAGCTCCATCAGCCCTCCTGTGAGACATGTGGTACCTCTGACTCTAAAGAGTACCCATATTTTCTTTATTTTTCATGACTGAGGGATTGTTTTTCTCAGGTAACTTTATATAGTAGTGAATGCCTCATATATAAGATCTAGTTTTTTTTGTATGTCTAGAGGGACTGGTAGAAAATAGGGAACTCCTTTAATTCTGGCTGACCCCAAGTCCTTAGGATTGAGAAGCATAGCCACCATCCAGAATGTTCTAGACAGTTTGTGTCCTCCATGTCCTTGCCAAATCTCCCATCTCTTCTCAAACCAACAGCTTATTCTATCCCTACATCTGCTCTGGTTCCCTTTATCGTTTCTAGGAGACCAATTTGTTGGTTTTCTACTACGTATGTTGATAAGGAATAAAATGATGCAAGATCTAGGCGACAATGTGTGGTCATTGGGAGTTTCGGAGAAACTGGATGCAAAAGTAAGAAAAACAAGTCACCAACCAATTCTAGATTATTGGTTTGAGCAATCAAGTGATTGGTGGTATCATTTACTTGGAAAGAGTGGGGAAGGTGAAGGTTTGAGAGACAGCAGGAATTATAACCTCAGTTGGGACGTGTTACATTTCAGTTCATGTTGTATAACCATGCGGTGATATTAAGGTGATGTAATTCAGTAAATAAGTCTGGTGGCCAAAGAACTTTTATGTAGATTTGGGAGCAATCAAAAGTATAGGCTACTAAAGCTATGGGACTGTATAAATTTCAGAGGGAAAGCATTTTTATATAAAGAAGAGAGGAGGACCGCACAGGAGAGTTTTCAGAGAGTTTAAGTAAAGAGAAGTTGTGAAGAAAAGGGAACCAGCCAAGGTGACTGTAAAGAGTGGGCAGTAGTGTAGGAAGAACACAGAGAATATGTGGTACTGATAAAGGCAAATGGAGACTATGTTTTAAAGAGGAGTCAGTGGTCAATCATAGTATATTTGAATGAGAGAGTAAGAAAAGAATAGAGGTGAGCAATGGACTTGATATAAATGCCAACAGTGAACTAGACACACATGAGGAAA
This sequence comes from Mellivora capensis, assembly GCA_004024625.1. Classification (NCBI taxonomy): domain Eukaryota; kingdom Metazoa; phylum Chordata; class Mammalia; order Carnivora; family Mustelidae; genus Mellivora; species Mellivora capensis. The sequence continues at coordinate 49,694 of PISX010011389.1, read as the reverse complement.
TTTGTTTTTTAAAGTAGAAAAATACTTGCTTTCAATTCAAATATTGTACAGAGGAAAATATCTTATTCCAAGGAAAAACATTTTGAAAAGGTCAGAGCAGATGGGATGTGCAGAATAAGTTTGATTTTGATACAAATAAAAACACTTAACTATAATAGAAGGATGGGAAGGAAGAGGGTATAAAGGAACTCAAGTAAGATTTATGTATTTTTCTCATACCCTGGATACCACAGATCTTAGAAGTGTGAGTACATTTTGTTTGTACTGCCATTATCATTTCAAACAATTTAATTTTGTTTTTCCTTCAAAACCCTCAACTCTTCTGTGGAATGCATCATCAGAGTCTTCCATGTTGCTATCAACCACTAAATATAGAGTTATCACATTAATTCATTGAAGATTTTAGTTCCTGGATCATTTTATTCCTTCCCATAATAACTCCTGACATGGTGATTGGTAACTGATTCAATTACATCAATGACTCATTAAACATGTTGACCTTTCACTTTCTTGGTCTTCTTGACTCCAGTGATCTGTTCTTCTGCCTTGATTAAGTCATAGGTTTTTGGTTTGTTTGTTTGTTTTTTTAATATTTATTTACTTGATAGAGATTAGAAGTAGGCAAGAGAGGCAGGCAGGGAGAGAGAGGAGGAAGCAGGCTCTCCACGGAGCAGAGAGCCCGATGTGGGGCTCCATCCCAGGACCCTGGGATCATGACCTGAGCTGAAGGCAGAGGCTTAACCCACTGAGCCACCCAGACACCCCTAGTCATAGGTTTTTTGTTACTTGTTTTTTTATTTGACAGAGAGAGATCACAAGTAAGCAGAGCAGCAGGCAGAGAGAGAGGGGGAAGCAGGCTCCCCGCTGAGCAGAGAGCCCGATGTGGGACTCGATTCCAGGACCCTGGGATCATGACCTGAGCTGAAGGCAGAGGCTTAACCCACTGAGCCACCCAGGCGCCCCAGATTTAGTCATAGGTTCTTAAAAACATAACCTTGACTTGTCAGTCATCAAATATATGCTACTACTGAAAATTTATCTCAAGGATCTCATTCCCTGTCCACCACCTCTCATTCCAGCAATTCTGCAACCTGATGCTATCAGAATTTTCTCAGTATCAGTCTATTTCCCCTTATTTCCTTAACTCTTCCTTATGAACTTCTATACCATGGGCCTTCATTATTATCACTCCTGTGTACATGCCCCTATCATCTGTACCCCCACTTTCCATTGTCCATGACTAGTCAAATCCAACTCTATGCTCTTTGTGCACCTTCAAACACATGGATGACAACAGAGCAAGACAGATAGGCAAGATGACTGGTCTCACATTGAACTGATGAACATAAAATGGAAAGTGACAATTTACAATGCTTAGCCATCCCATTATACATCCCTTAGTCTGTGTGCATGCATATATATATATATATATATATATATATATATGCCTTCTAATAATGTCTTCTCTAATCTGTCCCTTCTAATAATGTCCCTTCTAATAATGACTTCTCTCTCAAACTACCTTCTCTTCTTTGCTCTCTCAGCTGATAACCTTGTTTCATATGCCATCAAGAAAATAGAAACTATCAGAAAATAAGTTCCTAATACTCTCATTACCTAAACACCTGTTGCTGGACAAAGACAGTATTTGTTGGTTTGTGGTTAATTTTCTAATATTTTCTGATGCTTCCTCTTTCCTTGCTATGTTTGCTGTGTCTAGAATTTTATAATAATGCAGACTAGAAGTAGATGATTCTATTTAATAACAGTAGTTGGAGAACTATGGAAACAAAATACATTCTTAAATTGGGTATGTGTTTGCTTATCTGTTCTTTTGTTTGTTTTTAAATAAGATTTCTTCACTCAACTAGAACCACTGGGGGTGAGGGTATGGTGTTTTGAAATTGTCATTAATTGGAGGTGGATCAGTTTTGTGTATGGAACAAATAACAGCATAATGGAATTAGAATATAAGTGGAACAGTCATTTTTTCGCTAATATCTGGATAGCAGATATTTTGAGAAAATACTTCTATACACCAAAATATTCATGTAATTTTAGGGGTTCTACCTTGAAACATATCTATGGAATCCCAGTCAAGATCCTGAATGAGAGATTTTTTAAAAGTTAGGGGGATTAAGATCAGGCTGGTGTTGTCAAGACAAAAGATGTTACAAAGTGAATGTGAATGGGCAAGATGCCTATATCTGTTTCATTTCAGAGGGACCTATGAACATGGCAAGGGCTACTAAATCTATTGTAAATGATTTTGGGGAGTCAAAATAATAATAAAATAAATTTGAAGTTTATTCAACAATCCACTGTGAAGAGAACTATACTAGGGTGTTTATTTTTTACTGACAGAAAAGCAAAAAGTTTACTGACAAGCGGTTATGAACCGAGTGTAACATTGGTGAAATTTTAAACTAAGCATGTATTTATGTTACTAATATGACAGATTGTGGAATCAGCAGGATTTGGTGGTTGGCTATGCAATTAATGAAGTAAATTTAGCAAACTGTAATCAAACAAATATTGAAGGTTTTTTTTCTCTTTCTTTTTTTAATGTTTAATTAGGTATTCAATTGACAGAAACACAGATTTGGAGAGATACTTTAATATTGATGCCAACAGTGGAGTTATTACAACTGCCAAATCTTTGGATCGAGAGACAAATGCTGTTCATAACATCACAGTTCTTGCCATGGAGAGCCGTAAGTTGTAAGGTTGAATATCAAATTAGGGTGGAGGACATTGAGAGCAGAGAATAGGCTGTCATGAGGTGGTAATTTCCGCTTGAGTTCTATCACGTGCCTGTCCGAATTGATCAAAATCTTGAAAATCCCTAATTTCAAGCTGTGAAATATATTTATATTCCTTAACTTTATTTGCTAGTACTCACAAAGTTAATGAAAAGCGATCGCTCTAAAATAACAGGCCTGACTTGCCGTCAGGGAGCTTCCTATTGTTCCATAGTTTTATTTCATAAGCTGCATTTATGCTGGTATAGAGTTAGTCCAGTAGCTTATAAAAAGTAATAACTTGATCCCTAACCAATACACACATATATGCATATTGATATTGAACTAATTTTAGCCCCTGATAAGGAAAATATTGAAAGAGGGATGCATAATGATGTTATGCATATTATCTCTCTATATAGTATATGTGCATGAATAATATGTATATAATATATGTGTATAGCCATACAAATTTGTACTCTAGCCTCAAAGAATATTGAAATTCATGGTTTATTAGTCCTCTTTTCAATGATTTTCTCATCAGGGACTCAGATAAAGACACACATGTACTATACATACGTATGACATTTGGATCAAATTTTCTGTTGCTCCCTTTGAAGTCTTTAGTGTTATGTTTCTAGATTTCATTTATGGTTTGGTCATTTTCTTATTAGAATCATGATTTAGAGAGGCAAACCATTTCGACTGAGTCTAATTGTTTCTAATAGGAGTTGCTTGAGGAAAATGGCAATGGAATAATAGCTTTACTGTCAGAGTAAATGGTAAGACAAATTTTCCTCTTTATTAGAGAATCCATCTCAAGTTGGAAGAGGCTATGTGGCCATTACCATACTTGACATCAATGACAACGCCCCCGAATTTGCTATGGACTATGAAACCACTGTGTGTGAAAATGCCCAGCCAGGGCAGGTAAGAGCTTTCCGTACACCAGGCTCCTAGCTTGTGATTTCTTTAAAAATATCCAGCAGCAGTTGCCTTTGAAATTCTGCCAGCTTTAAGATAAGATGTAATCAGCACATCTCAGCAAAACTAACACTTTGATGTGTAGCATAAACTAATATTGAAGGAACTTTAAAATTCTGGTTTAATTGGGATGATGAAATTTCTCAGGAAGAAAGGTAAACATTGTGAAAGCCATGGTAAACGGTGGAGGGCTTTGACTCCTTTAAGGAAAAATCTAGCATAGGACGCTTGATTGGACTGTCCCCCATTTTACACAGCAGGACTTATGTACCTTGAACTTCTAAGAACTAAGTATGGTTTAATCTTGGTGTGGCTTGTTCTACTCATCCATTTTGTTTGGTATTTTGTGGTATGTACTGGGCTGGTACAGCTTATTTCTCAGGTTCACAAAAGTAAATGCAAATGTGAAATTTCAAAGGGACATGATTGGTTTTTCAGAGTCCTTTTTAGATTGGGTTCATATTAGTACATCTGGCCCTTCCCCCTGGGAGTATGGTATTTGTCATAAGGTATAAAATTGCTCTGTTCTGTCACACAAAACAGCAGGGTACAGCAACATGCTTTCATGCTCTTTAATTCTCCATCCTAGGTTATCCAGAAGATCAGTGCTGTGGATAAAGATGAGCCATCCAGTGGACACCAGTTTTATTTCAGCTTGACAACTGATGCAACAAATAACCACAACTTTTCATTGAAAGATAACAAAGGTAGGGTATTATTATTATTATTATTATCACCAGTGGAGGCAGCAGCTACAGACTCTCTAAGCAACTACTTTGTCTTGCTCCGGAATGCTGATTATGGACACACACACACACACACACACACACTAGCAAGGACATTAATTAAAGGGCAATGAACCCTGCAAGTAATTTTTATCTATGGATTTGCTGTCATGAAGAAGCAGCTGCTAGTTAAGTCATTTCAGGCCTAAATCCAAATAGGGGAGAAGCCAGATCCATCTCTCTCTGACTTTTCTTCTAGACCTTTGAGAGCCAGCTAAATTTGTTAGTAAGACTATACTACATAGGTAGAACTTGAGACATTAGGAAAATAGTTGGTGTTTCCTGTTTGATATCAACCTAAATCAACTTTGACTTAATATTTTCAATAGTAGCATCAGTTATTCTTTTATTTTTAACAAAAAAATAGAAGTAATCCATGCAAATAATTAAAAGATATATTCCTGATGCAGGGAAGTAAAAAAAAAAAAAAAAAACAAAAGAATTCCTGTCACCCTAAATCGCATTTCTCTGCTTCAAAAGTAAACTCTCTTGTCAGTTCCCTAAGTGTCATTATAGAACCATTTTTACAAATACCTGTAAGTATATTCTGGTTTTGCTTTATATATATATATATGTGTGTATACACACACACACACACATTTTTATTTAAATATGTATTTATATGCACACACACAGAGACACACATAATAGAATATTTACATTTTATAAATATATATAGACTGACATAGGCATATATATTTTATATAAAAACAACATGTAGATAATTATTGATATATACATATCATTATAGGCAACAAATGGACAATTACTTTTAAAGTAGGAGAACCTGCTGCTCTGTAATTTTTAATTTATGTATTCAGAGGTGTTTTCATTCAAGGTATTTATTTTAACAAAAGGGCATTTGCAACTGAAAAATATACAGAGAGAGGAGTAGTCCGCAACAATACAGAAAATGTAATTCCTTTGGGTTGAATATGGGAATCAGGTTTCAGGAAAAAAGAAAACCTGTAGAAATAGATTTTCTAGTCAAACACTGGCTCATCTAAAAAGACTTATTCAGAAGGTGGATATTATAAGTGCTTTTTGCCTGAAGCTGCCATCTTCTTTAGTGCAGAAAATCCAACTCTGACCTCAAAAATTCAATCTGAAAATAATAGTTTTCCTGACCCCACTCTCTGCTTACGTGAGAATACTATCTTGTCCCTTTAGTAATATAAAAGGAAGAGCATTCTCTATGTGGGTAATCCCAGACTCTCTTACTTAATCATATTTGGGACAATTCTCAGCGCTTTGATTCATCCAGCACAAGTGTCGAGAGGGGATTTTATGACCTTGCCAAGAAGAGTCTGAATATTTCCCCCATGTGTCATCCTATCCAGTACCACCACGATTGTTGGACAGCACATTCACTAAATGTATGGACTTACGGGACATCCCCACTGCTGCACAATTGAAAGATTTCCCTAATTTCAAGACCAGAGCTCCCTAGCATGTACCTTGGAGGAAAACATGCAGGGAGAAGGAGAAGATCAGTTCTTATATTGGCTTCCATGCTAGGAACTGCATAGAGAACATGATGAATTTTATGATCTCCTTCCCGAACACAGGGCTTTCTTTCACATATTGGGCATTTAGGCATGTGTTTCACAATCCAGTATGCCTGTGTGTGTGTGTGTGTGTGTGTGTGTGGACATGCATGCGTGCTATTTATACCAATTGTGTTAGATTACAATTCAACAGCTCTGAAAAACTTTGTGTATCAAAACATGAATACATGTATCTTAATGACTGGGAGGCAAAGAAATAGACGTGTGTATTACTATTAAGTGTATAGAAACATACTGAAAACAATATCCTCCAACTCCCTGTGTAGATTTTTTTTTTTGGCTATTTTAAATTTTTATTTTTTATAAACATATTTTTATCCCCAGGGGTACATGGCTGTGAATCGCCAGGTTTACACACTTCACAGAACTAACCATAGCACAGCTTCCCATCCTGTGTAGATTTTTAATGAACACCACAACTTCATGTCTTAAAAGATTTGTTTACAGAAAAATGTACCAGATGGAACCTGAAAATCAACAGTTTTATTCTTGCCACTTCTATAACTGAAGGTTATATGTTTTCTCCAGGGTCCTTTGAGCTTCCCATTTTGTGTTCTTTGGATGGGGTAGATTTCAGCTTACTCTTTCATTGGAACATTGTTAATTCTTTTATGATAAACATTGGATAAATATCTTTTTGATAGCTTGGAAAGGAGGCACATATTAAAGAACACTAGATGAAACTATGATCTCATTTTCCTTCTTCATGTTTTAACTGCTGTAAATTTAAAGGATCACATAATTTCTCTAATTAATTAAGATGGTAGCTGGGTGAATTGCTAATAGATAAATTTATTTCTGGTATAGAAATTACAATTATATGATTCAGACTTATTGATCACTGGTAAAAGTTTCATAATTAAATGCTAGATACAATAGAATATTGAATATAAGTTAAACACAAATGACCTATTTTATCACTGACAAAATGTTTATATACATGGGGTTTGGGTAACAGTATATACCAATATGGACTTTAAAAAAACTACACAGTAATTCCTTTCCTGAATATCTATGTATACTTCATTCAGATAAAGCTGGATTATCTTACTTTACTTATTTCTGTATTGGGTTTGGAACTTGTCAAGGAGGGAATGGAGTGGGATTTTTATTTTTGCTATCTGATGACGCTGCAAAAGTATTTATCCTTTTAATTTGAATCATCCTCCTTGTAAGTGTATGATTTGAAATTTAGGAGAAAAGGGTGTACTCTGTGATTTTTACTAAGTTGCAGTTAAGTGGTGAATAAAAATTTTCATATTCAGACTCTTGGCAAGTCTGATCTCATATTCAGTTCTATTTGATATCTGTTTCCTTTGGTCATAGCAGTGTAGCATGATATAAATACATTAAAATGTATTAAAATTAACGAGTACTGGGTAGTAGAGCTCTCTGACAAGACATTTAACAAAATGACTTAAATCACATCAGTTAGTGTGTGTGTGTGTGTGTGTTTCTTCTAGAAGTTTGTAACTCCTTCACCTGTTTCACCCAGGTCCCCACCCCCTTAAATCAGGTAAGCCTGGCAGGACTGAGTCCAGCAGAAATCTTGTGTTACACATGTATTTTCTCTATCTTAGACAATACAGCTTCCATTCTCACCAGGAGAAATGGCTTCCGGAGACAAGAACAGTCTGTTTACTACCTGCCGATCTCCATCGTGGACAGTGGATCACCTTCCCTCAGCAGCACCAACACTCTCACCATCCGCGTCTGCGACTGCGATGCCGATGGGATCGCTCAGACCTGCAATGCGGAGGCCTTCGTTCTACCCGCCGGCCTCAGCACAGGAGCCCTGATTGCCATACTCGCCTGTGTCTTGACGTTACTGGGTAGGTACTGGTTCCGGTACTGGGTAGGTACTGTTTCCGGTACTGGGTAGGTGCTGTTTCCGGTACTGGGTAGGTACTGTTTCCGGTACTGGGTAGGTGCTGTTTCCGGTACTGGGTAGGTACTGTTTCCGGTACTGGGTAGGTACTGTTTCCGGTACTGGGTAGGTAGTGTTTCCGGTGTTTGCGCTGTAAGAGCAATGACACCAACTGTACATCATGACCTTCTCTTTTCTTTCGCCGATAGTACCTTTTTGAGAACATGTGCAAGTGTTCTGTTCGACGGGGTTTCCTTCAATGAGCAACCCATGTTCCTTGGCCACACTTCCCAATGGTATATTTAAAATACAACTCGGAAAAAATAATTTCATTTTTAAAACAACAGTGAAGATAAGTGACTGTCTAAATTTGATTTTTTTTTTCAAATTTACTATGTCGCAGCTATTTGTGTTAAAATACCCTACAAAGGAGATATATTAGACCAGAATCTTTTGTATATTGTTTTGATAATGTGATTACTTCAGAAATTATAGCTTTATACCCCACCTCTTTTCAGAAAAGATTTAAGGTAGATTTTTAAATTATTCACAAAAAAAGATTGTAATTTTGGGAATGTAGAAGTCATAATTTCCCAAGAATTAACATATTTAATTATACTCTCCATGATTACTTTATTGCATGGGTAAATAAGATTTATGACTTATATTAGAATTAGTTTTATAGGAGATTATGCAGTACCCTTTTAAAAATTGGGAGACATCCAACACGGGCATTGACTAATGGGTTTATGGTTTATTCCTTAGCTACATTGTCTTTCAGAGTAGAACTTCTTACATCAAGGACAACAAGCGTTTAGTATTACATCTGAGACCATATTGTGTGTTTTCCTAGGGTCTAATATAATTTGTGAACCCATTTATAACATATTTTTGTAAAAGCTGAATTTGGCAATGTGAGTCATCATTGTGTAATGTTTAAAAACAAGATTTATGAAGTTAAGTAAACCTAACTTTTATTACTGCTCCTAACATACACTAGCTTTTCACCAGGAGAACATTATAAAGCTGGCCACTTAATCTAGAAGGGGAAAATAATAGAACTAGACTGTAAGGTTGTTGTAAAAGTTAAATGAGATAATCATGTGCCTACCATATAGCAGACATGCAGTAAATTTTAAGTGTTATTGATGAAGTGAATTCTCAACCTATTAACCAAGCTAAGACCTAGTTACTAATATACTGCAAATGATCCCTACAAATGGAAATGACTGACTTCAATAACCAGCTAAACAGATAAATCTAGGAAGGAAAAGACCTTTTTTTTTTTTCCCTAATACCTTCACACAGGTGGCAGAAAGTCTCAAACTCATTAGAACTGGTAAGTAATTCTCATTTAAAGCCTGATTAGAATAGAAGTAATGGAGTAAGTTTTGAAAAAGATGGAACCATTGCAAAGGCAGATGGTGTATGGATGACTTTTTGAACTTAACCTGGCCAGTTATCACAGACAATTTAGATTACGGAGTACTTCAAATGAGTAAGATAAAATTGTATTCCTCACAATTTAATCATACCCAACAAATTAATTACCTTTGTTTTCTTTTAAAGTTGTCTATCTAATGAAGCCTACTTCATTGTTAGAACATACTTTTACCATTGACCTAAGGATTCCTTGCAAGTTAGGTTGCTTGATGGTTCTAATTAAGAATCATTACCTAGCTGTCCCTGAAAATAAGTAAAATAGAGTCGTATAGGTTTCATTCTTACATATGATATATAAGAATATGTGATGGTGTGTGTGTGTGTGTACACATTTGTCTCAGGGTATGATCATAGGTTTTTGTGGATTTCATCAAAATTTAGTTATATTTGAACATTTTTCTCTAACAGATACCAGATTAGGAATATCTCTTCCACTTCTTAGGACAAGGTGTTTATGTCATATATTTTATTCATTTTTAAAAGTTTCTCCAAGTCTACGAAAGTGTAAGTCAAAACAGAGCCTATTGTGCTGAAATTCATTTGTGAACTAGTGGCTTTTATTTCTCAGTGAGGACTTGGCTTAGTAATCAGTATGTTTCTGTTTAGAATTGAGTCTTTTTATGCCTTATTTCCTGAGTCTTTAGAAACAGAGGATCAGGACTTTGCATTTTCGTTAGGTTCTGTCTCTTCAATTACAGACTCTGGGTTTTCACACATGTGCCAAAGCCAACATGACTGAGTATTTGGGTGGGGGTGGTTGGGTGGGAGACACAGCCTCGCATGGATCATGACTTCAAGTGTACACATGACTCATACTTTATACCTTAAGAAGTGAGGTGGATTTTATTCCTAGATACTAGATAACAGGATTTTTAACTCAACCTTTTTTAGGCTTTTAAATAAATATTGCTAGAAAAAAGCAAGGTAGGGGTGCCTGGGTGGTTCAGTCTTTAAGCGTCTGCCTTCAGCCTAGGTCCTGATCTCAGGGTCCTGGGATAGAGGCCCACATCAGGTTCTCTGCTCAGTGGGGAATCTGCTTCTCCCTCTCTTTTTCAATCTCCTTCCTGCTCATGGTCTTTCTCTCTCTCCCCCAAATGAATAAATAAAAAAATCTTTAAAAAAATGGTTTAGGGGTGCCTGGGTGGCTCAGTGGGTTAAAGCCTCTACCTTCGGCTCAGGTCATGATCCCAGGGTCCTGGGATCGAGCCCCGCATCAGGCTCTCTGCTCAGCGGGGAGCCTGCTTCCCCCTCTCTCTCTGCCTGCTTGTGATCTCTGTAAAATAAATGAATAAAATCTTTAAAAAAATAAATATTAAAAATGGTTTAAAAAAAGGGGGAGCAATCTAAAGGGGTGGAAATAGGGAGGGACTACTTGAGAAACTAGTTCAATCTAAGGATGAAACTAGAGAAACTTGAGCTTTTAACCTCTAAGAAAAGGTGCTTCCCTGTATTCCAAGTTTGTTTTCCAGTAATGTTTCAAATTAAAACTATTTGTAAGATGAGAGAAAGGAATGCCCTGAAGTTTCCAGAATATTCATGCTGGAAGGCATCATAGAAATCAATTCTAGCCCAAATCTCTGCACTTTTCAGAGGGGGGAAAGGAAGTACAACTGGGTTCAAGGATTTCAGGAATTCATATACCAAGTTAATGGCCAGGATGCCATAAGATTCTAGGTCTCCTTATCATCAGTCACTGTTTTTAGATTAAACTACAAAGAAAATACACCTTGAAAATGTTTTTTTTTTTTCCAAAATTGTTCCTATGTAGTTCTTTCTCAAAATTGGAAAATCATGTTATATGAAGCTGGTCATGTCAACTTCATGTTTGTTTCCTTCTAACTTTATGGGTGAACCCTTTCCTGAGTTTTCTCCCATCTCAAGTTTGTTCTCACCCTTTCAAATTTATTTGTATTCTCTAAATGAAAAATGATCCAAAAATTAGAACCCAAAGTTTCCTTTACTTACGTTGAATACAACTTGAATGGGAGAGATTGTGGTTATATTCAACGTTCATGATAAAGTTATCAATCAGATGAAATTATTTTGCAAGTGGAAACATTTCATCTGTATATGGCAAGATACTTTAGTATTCTAATGTTCAACTAAATATTTTGCTGGGATACCAATTCTTAAGATTTTATTTATTTATTGAAAAAGAGAGAATGCAAGCAAGGGGAAAGGCAGAGGGAGAGAGAATCATCAGCAGGCTTCATGCTCAGCAAAGAGCCCAACACGGGACTCTACCTTATGACTCTGATATCATGACCTGAGCAAAAATCAAGAGTCAGAGGCTTAACAGACTGAGCCCCCAGACTGAGCCCTACCCCAACACCAATTTTTTTCTGCATGTTTATCATAGTTGAATTCATAATTATGAATATATATGGTTATTTTCCAACCAAGCTGAATGCACTTCAGAGAAAAACAAATCTAGGGCACCGGAGTGGCTCAGTTGGTTAAGTGCCTGCCTTCCACTCACGTCATGATCTCTGGGTCCTAGACCAAGCCCTCTTTTAGTCAGGCTTCCTGCTAAGCAGGGAGTCTGTTTCTTTCTCTCCTTTTGTCTCTCCCCCCAGTTATTTGCTCTCCTTCTCAAATAAATAAAATCTTTAAAAAAATTATGAATGACTAACACTAAATATATACTTCAGTGGATTTTGAGAAATGAGCAGAAAGAATTTCAGTTGTTTTAAATGTTTCAATATTAAATATTGCACAGCGATCCAGAGAATATTATAGCTGTTTTGTTAGTTTCTTAGTTAGCATGTGCATTTTCCTGCACACTAAAATTGTCACTGAATTTACTATATTGTCTTGTTTTTCCATATTTAGACCTTTAGTTCCAAGTAACTGATGTCGTATAACATCCCCTCTAGCTCCCTGCTCTTTAGCCACAACTGGGATTAGTTAGACTGGCCCCACTTCAGGTTTAATAAATCATTTGTGGAAAACGCTGCTTGCTACATGGGATTCAAGTTCTTGCAGTGTGTCCAGGGTGACCAGCCTGACATTCTGCCGTCATGCATCTTTGCACTTTTCTTTCCTGGTCTACAGAGTGCTGAATCATATTTGCTCCTCTGTTACTGTGGCCACTCATGATTATGTTCAACAGGAAAATATTTTCGTAGTTCTGTAAGTGATACTATTACATATATATATATGTATATTATATATATAGTATTACATATATGTATATATATGTATATTACATACGTATACATATATTTACTTAGGTAATACTAAGTATACTAATACCTATTATACTAATAGGTAATACTAACAACACACGTACACACACACACACACACAAACACAAGATTGATCCCCATCATAATCTATAATGATAGTCCTAGTGATATTAAAGGACAGAAGTGGCTAATTTATGGTGGCACATGTGTTCCTCTTTCAAACAAGTATAATCATAGTAAAAATTAATTACATTTAATCAGCTCATACTAAGTGCTAGACATTAGCTAAGTGCTTTATGAGCATGGTCTAATTTAATTCTCACAACATATTTCCAGGGAGGTATTAAATAGTATTATGCCCACTTTTTATATGAGAAAACTAAATGAGAGGAAACATGCACAAAGTTACAAGTTGTCACAGCCAGGACCCAAACACAAGCGGGGCTGCCTGCTGAATGTCCTTTATAAGGTATTTTTTCCCTATGTGTTTTCTAATAGGAGAGACTTGTGTGTCTCTGGGAAATGCCTGTTGATCTGTGGGTATCACAGCCTAGGTACTGCCAAATTAGAGCTGGCAGAATCTTTGATCTGCTTTACAAAGCAGGTTGATCACTTCTTTGGCTCTGAATGTCTAATTTACAGTATCCTCCAACTACTTCCAACCTTGAGAGAACACATCAAGTTTTATATATGATAAATTTGAGATTATACTTCATTACAACCAAAATATATGCTATACCAATTCTCGTACACACAATATTCTTTGTGTTTAGGTCAGTTTTGTGTCTATCTTGACAATCAGATCATTCTAACTACCACATTTAATGGAGAGGAAATCTGTGATACTTTTCTGGGGCAAGGGGAAGCTCAGTTTTGTTTGTAATGAAATGTTTCGCTGTCTCGAGACATGGAAAGCAGCTTCCCTTTTGTGCAGAACTCTGGGATGGACACATTCATCTAACAGACTGCTGACATTAGAAATTTGAATAAAATTATTAAACCTTGAACAGTTTGCCTACACCCCTATCTCTCCTCCCGACTTAGTCCCTGCTTTCATGGTTTTTTTTTTTTTTAAATCTCTTTATTTGACACAGAGAAAGAGGTATCACAAGTAGGCAGACCAGCAGGCAGAGAGAGAGGGGGAAGCAGGCTCCCTGCTGAGCAGAGAGCCCGATATGGGGCTCGATCCCAGGACCGTGAGATCTGACCTGAGTTGAAGGCAGAGGCTTTAACCCACTGAGCCACCCAGGTGCCCCTGCTTTCATGTTTTTAGATGGGAATCAATCACCGTTTACTCTTTTCTTCCATCTCCCACAGCCAGTCAGTTCCCCCCAAATACGAACTTTTACTTTGTTGACTCTTGAATCTGTGCCATGCTCTCCCTTGATGCCACACCTGATTTTGACCCAAGTATGTCGTTGCTCTCCTGAGTTGCCCATCTCTACCAGATCCAACCTACCAGCATCCCAGGCAGACTGAGTTTCTCCAAAGCAAATGAGACTGTGACACATTCCAGCTTAAAATAAGATTTCCATGGCTCCAGTGGTCTACAGATGGACATCACAGACTTTCTATGCTCTAACTGCTCCCTACCATTTCAACCTTCAGCCAAATTGCAGAGCTGCTCTTTCTCAGACTCATCCCGCTTTGTCTTACCTGCTCGTACATGACTTGCTCCTTCTGCCTCGAACACCTTTGCCCCGATTTTCTTCAGAGTCCAGGTTGGGTGCTGTTCCTGTGTGCCCCATAGCACCTTTTGTATACTAGAGCGTCCTTCATGGCTGACTCACCTGTTTCATTAGTTTGTCTGTATGTCTGCTCCAGTAGACTCCTGCTTTTAGAGCCAGGGGCTGAGTATTATTTTATCATTATGTACATAGCCATAAAAGGCTGATAGGACATGTAGAGGGCATGTCATACCTACATGCTGGATGAGACCATGGTTGATTTGAATGTATTCGTTAACAGAAAAGGTTTGATTTTATTTTTGCCTTTATCCACAAATAGTATCTCTATTAGAGCCAGATTTTCCCATTTCCTAAGATTATATGATTTTAGGGCATTTTGTCTGAAATCCAGCCTCTTTATTTTTTTTCTAGAAAGTGGATATGGCCCACACTTAAAATACTGACATTACATTTTTGAGTTAATAGCCCTGCAGATCTACAAGGACTCAAGAAAAAATAAATCTGAATATATGATTTTCCAAATCTATCTAAAGGTAGAGAAAATACTGCAGTAGATATTTCAAGGTTAATGCATTTGTTGTGAAAATTCAGCTTAAATTTTAGTCAAAAACACTATAGTTGATATCTAGTTTACCTCATGCACATGCTTAGATTGTATCAAATATAAATTTTCATTTATTCTTTGTGGCTATAAATAATAGAGTAGGTTCATAAGTACAAGTTCAAATTCTGGCCTTTTGTGACTGAGGATCTGCATATATCTCTCATTCTACAGCACATAGATCCAGGCAAAATGACAAGTTGAATTCTCTCACCCTTTACATCTTAGCTTAGATGTCACTTCCAATGACATCTGTCTTTGATCACCAGACTGCACTAGTACCCCTGTATTTTTCCTATCATTTCACTTTTTAAAACATAGACTGTTTCCTTGCTTGAGACATTTCAGAAGCATCAGATGTACTTACATAAAATCCAAATGGTTCTCATGGCCCACAAAGCAAGGCATGTCCTAACACCTGCTCACCTCTTGAAGGTATCAGGCTGTCTAATCCTTCACTACCCCGAAGGAAGAGCCATATCGCTGCCTTTCCCTTAGTTTCAAACATGCCTCCCTGTTACTGAAAAAAAGGTTTTTCCTGAGTCCCTTCACCTGTTGGGCTCACACTATCCTTTATGACCAGCTTCAGTCTTACCTACTCGGGGAGGGGGGGTGGAATGTCTCACCTACTAATTAAATTAAGCACGGTTCACCACCATGAGTCTTTGTCTTTTTAACTGAAGTATACTTGACATACAATATCCTACTAATTTCAGGTGTACATTATAGTGATTTGATATTTTTATATGAAATGATCCTCGTGATAAATCTAGTTACCATTTATCACCATACAAAATTGTTACAAAATTATTGACTGTATTCCCTATACATTACGTTTCCGGGTCTTATTTTATAACTTAAGGATTGGACGACTTAGTCTCCTTCACCTATTTTGCCCACCTCCTAGTCACTCCCTACTCTGGCAACCCACAGTTTGTTTCCTGAGTCTGTTTCAATTTGTTTTTTTTTTAGATTCCACATATAAATGAAATCATCCAGTATTTGTCTTTCTCTGAGATATTTCACTGAGGCTAATACACTCTAGACCCATCCATGTTGTTGCAAATGACAAGATTTCATGCTTTTTTGTGGCTGAGTAATATTCCATTGTGTGTAGGTAGGTGTATATTTACACATACATACATACATACATACATATGTATGTATGAGAAAGAAAGAGAGAGAGAGGGAACACAAAGTATGGAAGTTCCTCAAGACATGTATGTCTTTGAATTGGTGCTTTGGTTTTCTTTGTATAAACAACCAGAAGTGGCATTACTCGATTTTATGGTAGCTTTAACCTTTTGAGGGAACTCTGTACTGTTTTCCATAATGGCTACACCAATTTACATTCCCACCAACAGTGTGCACGAGTTTTCTCTACACCCATGCCAACACTTATTTTTTTTTGTTTTTGACAGTTGTCAATCTGACAGGTGTGAGGTAATCTTATGGTTTTGAATCTCATTTCCCTGGTGATTAGTGATGTTAAGCATCTTTTCATGTTCCTGTTGGCTATATGTATGTCTTCTTTAGAAAAATTACTATTCAAGTTCTGTACCCATTTTTGACTGGGTTGTTTGTTTGTTTTTGATATTAAGGTGTGTAAGTTCTTTGTATATTTTGGATATTAACCCCTTATCAAATATATGATTTGAAAATATCTTCTTCAATTCAATAGGTTGCCTTTTCACTTATTGATGTTGTCCTTCATTGTGCAAAAAAACTTTGATGTATTCCCAATTGCTTCTTTTAGGTTTTTTTGCCCTTGCCTTAGGAGACAGGTCCAAAAACATATTGCTAAGACCAATGTCAAAGAGCTTACTATGTTTTCTTCTAGGGGATTTATGGTTTCAGGCCTTACATTCAAGTCTTTTAATGCATTTTGAGTTTATATTTTTTTATGGTATAAGAAAGTGGTCAGGTTTTCCCAATACCATCCTCTGTAAAGATGGTCTTTTCCCTGTTGTATATTCATGTCTTCTCTGTCATAAATTGACCATAGTTGTGTGCATTTATTTCTCGCCTTTCTTTTCTATTCCATTGATTTATGTGTCTGTTTTTGTGCTAGCACCATACGGTTTCCATTGCTATAGCTCTCTAGTATAGGTTGAAATCAGGAAGCATGACACCTCTGACTTTGTTCACTTTCAGGATTGGTTTGGCTATTTGGGGTCTTTTGAGGTTCCATATACATTTCAGGATTCTTTGTTGTAATTCTGTGGAAAATAACATTGGTAATTTCAAGGGATTACATTCAATCTGTAGTTTGCTTTAGATAGTATGGACATTTTAAAATAATATTTTTCCAATCCATGAGGAAAGGTTTACCTTTCCATTTATTTGAGCCATCCTCAATTTCTTTCATCAGTGTCATAGTTTTCAGAATACAGGTCTCTCACTTCCTTGGTTAAATTTATTCCTAGGCAATTTTTTAAAAGATTTTATCCATTTATTTTGAGAGAGAGAGAGAAAGAGAACCAGCTGGGGGAGGAGGAGAGGGAGAAAAAAGAAGCAGACTCCCTGCTGAGCTGGGAGCCCAATGTGGGGCTCAGTCCCAAGACTCTGGATCAGGACCCAAGCCGAAGGCAGACTACTTAACCATCGAGCCACCCAGGTGGTGCCCCGTTAAGTAATTTTTTTGATAAAATTGTAAATGTGATTGCTTTCTTCATTTCTCTTTCTTGGTAGCTTGTTATAGTGTAGAGAAATGCAACCTATTTCTGTATTTTGTATTCAGTATTTTGTATTTATATTTCTAAATTTGTATTCTGTTACTTTTACTGAATTCATTTATTAGTTCTAGTAGTTTTTGGTGGAGTCTAAGGTTTTCTGCATACAGTATCATGTCAATTGCAAAAAGTGACAGTTTCATTCTTTCCCAATTTAGATGCCTTTTTTTTCCCCCTTGCCTAATTGTGGTGACTAATTGTGTTGAATAAAAGTGGCAAGGGTGGACATTCTTGACCTGTGTCTTAGAGTAAAAGCTTTTAGTTTTTACCCTTAAGTATGATGTTAACTATGGGTTTGACATACATGACCTTTCTTATGTTGAGTATGTTGAGCTATGATTCTTCTATACTCACGTTGATTTTTTAATCATACATAGATGTTGAATTATGTCAGTTGCTTTTTCTGCATCTATTGAGAGCATATGATTTTTAGCCTTCATTTTTGTTAATGTGGTATATATAATGTTGATTTATTTGCAGATGTTGAAACATCCTTGGCATAAATTCCACATAATCATGGGGTATAATTTTTATATTTTTAAGATTTATTTATTTATTTGAGAGAGAGAGAGCAGGGGGAGGGGCAAAGAGAGAGGGAGATAAGCAGACTCCCCACTGAGCAGGGAGCCCATTACAGGACTGGATCCCAGGACACCAAGATCATGACCTGAGCCAAAATCAAGGGTCAGATGCTTAATCAACTGAACCATTCACGTGCCACGTGGGGTATAGTTCTTTTAACATAATGCTGAATTTGGTTTGCTAATAGTTTGTTGAGGATTTTTACATCTGTTTTCATCAGGGATATCAACCTGTAATTTTTTTTTTTTTCAGTATCTTTGGTTTTGGTATCAGGGTAATGATGGCCTTGTAGAGGAGTTTGGAAGCAGTCCTTCCTCTTCATTTTCTGGAGAGGTTTTTGTTTTTTTTATTTACTAATTATCATTACTTGTAATTGGCCTACTCAGATTTTCTGTTTTTCCATAATCTCAAAAGGTTGGGTTTCTAGGAATTTATCATTTTTTTCTAAGTTCTTCTATTTGTTGGTTTATAATTATAGTAGTCTGGTATGACCCTTTTTATTTCTGTGGTATCATTTTAACTTCTATTTCTGATTTTATTTATATGGGTTGTGTTTTTCTCTTGAAAACTCTGGCTAGATGTTTATCAGTTTTGTTTATCTTTTCAAAAAAACCAGTTCTTAGTTGTGCATTGATCTTTTCTATTTTTTAAGTGTCTAATGTATTTTCACTCAGATTATCATTTCCTTTCTCTAATTTTGGAATTTGCTTGTTAATATTCTACTTCTCTTAGGCATAAAGTTAGATGGTTTATTTGGGATTTTACTTGAGGTAGGCCGATATCACTATAAACTTTGCTCTTAGAATTGCTTTTGCTGTATCCTGTAGATTTTGAAAAGATGTGTTTTCATTTTTATTTTCATTGTCTCAAGGTATTTATTTCCAACTTTGATTTATTCATTGACACATTGTTTAGTAGCATGTGCTTTAGTCCTCCACATGTTTTGTTTTGTTTTTCTAGAAATCTTTGTGATTGATTTCTAGTTTCACACTACTGTGGTTAGAAAAGATGCTGGATATAATTTTAATCTTCTTGAATTTATTGTAACTTGTTTCGCAGCTTAACATGTGATCTATCCTGGAGAATGTTCAATGTGCACTTCAAAAAAAATGTAGTCTGAAGTTTTTAGATGAAATGTTCTCTATATATCTGTTAAGCCATTTGGTCTAATGTGTTGTTTAAGGCCAATTTTTTTCTTATTGATTTTCAGTCTGGATGATCTATTTATTGATGTAAGTAGGTTGTTAAAGTCCCCCTACTATTTCGTATTACTGTCAGTTTTTCCCTTTATGTCTGGTTAAATTTGCTTTACATATTTATGTGATCATATGTTGGGTGCATAGATATTTGAAAATGTTATATTGTTTCTTTTTCTGGAGTCACAGTCTTTAAGTATATTTCATCTGATATGAGTACTGCTCCAGCTTTATTTCCATTTTCATGGAGTATCTTTTTCCATCCCTTCACCTTCAGTCTGAATGTGCCGTTAGATATAAAGTGAGTCTCTTGTAAGCAGCATATAAATGGATGTTGTTTTTATCCATTCAGCCACACTATGCCTTTTGATTGGATCATTTAGTCCAGTTATGTTTAAAATGTATTGATAGGTATATGTTTATTACTATTACTTATTGTTTTCTGTTTTTGTAGTTCTCTGTTTCTTTCTTCTCTTGATCTCTTGTGGTTTGATGCTTTACTTTTGTGTGTGTGTATCTGTTGTAGGTCTTCGGATTTGTTAGATTCTTTTGTGGGTTTGGTTTTGGTTAGTATGAGGTTCATGTATACCAACATTATAAACATAGCAGTCTGTTTTAAGCTGATAGTCACTTAATTTCCAGTGCATTCTAAAAAAGTACTAAATTTGTACTCTCCATCCCACACACACACATTTTATGTTGCTGATGTCATATTTTACACTTTTTGGTTTAATTTTCACACAAGATTTTTAAGTGGCCAATCCATTGCCTTTATTATATATTTGCCTTTATTAGTGAGATTTTTTTTCTTTCATGTAATGTATTTTTAGTTATGGCCTTTTCCACTTAAAGACATTTTAACTTTTCTTGGAAGTCTGGTTTAGTGGTGATGAACTCCTTTAGTTTTTGCTTGTCTGGGAAAGTAGGGATCTTGGGGAATACTGTGCTGGGGCCACCTTAGTGGGATGCCTGGAGCTAGAGCTTGACCAGGTATGACATGTGGTAAGGTATGTCAGGCTTGGGATGCCTTGGCCAGAGAGTTGAAGCTGGAGTGGGCATGGGTCAGGGATGCCAGAGCATGATGCACCAACCCCTGCAATTCTTTATTGTGAAACCTTATTTATTTTGTGTCGGTTATCACACTTTGTAAACATATTTACTTGCTTTGCTCAAATTTAAGAACATCTTGAGAGTACTGATCTTAGTCTTTCTCTTCTTAAACCAGTATTCTTGGGGCTTAATATTAGTAATGTAGGAGGAAAAATATTTGGGGATGAATTTGTAAATAGTACTTATCACATTCTATTCATTTTTCTCTTTGCCACATATTTTAAGCTTCTCCTGAATAGTTTTGATTTCGCTATTATTTTACCATCCAATAAATAGCATAGCTATCAAATAACTAAATTAATAGGGAGTTATCAAAAATCACATGTAAGTACCAAGGAAAATTTGTTTCTTTTTTGTGTACCTATTATATAATTCAAATTTTAGCAAGATCCAGAGGAATAGGGACTACTTCGCTTAGGATTTGATTATAGTTTATCATATACGACCTATTGTGTTTACTATATATTTTTTAAACTTTACAAATATAAACTCAATTTTTATAAAGTTACTATAAAATAGTTTTTATGAGTTAAGGTCTATTATCTCCATTTGGAGAGGAGGAAACTGAGGCAGAACAAAGAAAGATATCCTAAGCCCACATATTCAGTCAATAGAGGCAGGGAGTCAGTGTAAATGTGGGTTTAAGTGGGGGATTTGAGGTACACCTCAGGAGTTACACTATGTAATAATTGGTTCATTAAGGTAGTGAGATGAGCAAGAGGTAAATACAAGGAGGAAGCGAAGTTAGAGTCCAAGATGACCTGGAAGTTTCTGGTTTAGGTACTATTTTGAGAAAATACAAATTGAAACAGATTGAAGTTAATGGGTAAAAATCTGGAAAACTGTATTTGGGCAGAAAGTTGTTCTTTTAAAGATTTTTATTTATTTATTTGACAGAGAGAGCTCACAAGTAGGCAGAGAGAGGGGGGGAAGCAGGCTCCCCACTATTCAGAGAGCCCGATGCGGGGCTCAATCCCAGGACCCTGAGATCACGACCCGAGCTGAAGGCAGAGAGAGGCTTTAACCCACTGAGCCACCCAGGTGCCCCTGGGCAGAAAGTTGTTATAGTAAAATAAGTGATAGTAATAATTAAAAATTATAGTTTCCATGTATTAAGTATTTACTATATTCTGAGCAACCCATATTGTTTTTATTATCAGTAAAAATTATGACTAATCATTAATGAAGATAGATGAGAGATTTATATGTCAGAGACCTCACCAATTTTCATATACAGAAAATAGTTGAATTTTTGGATTTCATTGAGCTCATGTTGAAAGAGTATTGGGTGAAAAAGAAAGAAGCCACATACAGAATTTGAGGAATATTTACCTTAGGTATTACCTAGAGAAAAGCAGCCACCAGAGTATGACTTGAGAGGAGACAGTAAAGCTTTTTTTTTTTAATTGTAAGAATTCCTGTAATATTCTATTAATTCAAGAAAACTCACTTGTATCATTTTTCCTGGTTGAAGATCTATGTCAGATATGATAGACTGGACCTGTAAACTAAGGGCTGACTAGTCCCCTTTGGATTGGGCAGATGTTAATAAGACCATTGGTGACCTTAGTCTCGGAGGAATAACTCCAAAAAACTCAGATTCTCAGGCTTCAGGGCAATCAGGATATAAGAATATAGAAATATGAAATAGGCTACTTTTATAAAAAAGAAAAGTCAGTAACATTGAGTGTAGTTGAAGATAAATCATTGATTGGAAAATTATCACTTAATGACCTTTTTTTTTTTTTTTGGTGAGAATATAGAACTCTGATGTAGCTCCAGGCATGGAGAAAGTGGTGGGAATTTGGAAGTGACCCTGAAAGGAGTTGAGATATTTCTGTCATGGTTGTTTCTGATCTGAAGCCACCAAAGTTCAAGTTCAAAACTAAAGAAAATTAGTGAAACTTAATTAGTGGTAATGGAGAAAATGAACAGGTTTTTAGTAATATTTATGCAAATCAACAAGATCAAAAGACAGTGAAGAGTTGAAAAACAAAGTTATTGAAGGGCTAAGTTCTGCTCACACATGGATATGGATAATCATTTATAATAAATTATTCAACTTGGATACAGATTGTACTAGCAGATTTTTCATTTAGAGTAGGTCATTTTTCAGTTACACCTAATAGACACAGTAATAATTGTAGTATAATAGTTATTTTGCTGTTCAATATGCCATTTGGCAATAAAATTTTAGAGCAGTATACCTTAAGATCATACAGAATTAAGATTTCATTTTGTCCAAAGAAATATATTTAACTCACAAGGGTGAACTACATATGTAATTTTAAAATTTCAGGTAGCCTCATTAGCAAAACTAAAAAGGAACAACGGGAATAAATGCTAATATATTTAATGCAATATTAACAAACTTATAATTTTAAGATGTAATCAATAAAAATATAGTTTACATTAACAATTGTCTTGAACATCACATGTCTATTTTAAACTAAAAGCACATCTCCATTCATGTTTCAAATAGGGATAGCCACACTTCAAATGCTCAATAGCCACATGTGGCTAGTGGCTACCATGTTGGATAGTGAAGATTTAGACAACCATTTTATTGACTAATAAGAAATTCTGGTTATTCATAGAAACAGAGAAAATGGTATTTCTAGGTGACAGTAGCTTATCCTTCAAGTCTTATTCCATGTCATCTCTTTTGTGAGACTTCTCTGAGCAACCTGGCCAAAGCATACCTTCCCATACATATTTACCTAGCATGCATTATATTGTTATGTAATCTACCACATCATATACTAGTTATATTTTCTTATATAAAATATTGAACTTCACAATGGCGAGAGTTACCTGCATATCTCCAACCCATACTTTATTTAACAAATATTTGTTGAGTGCTTATTTATTATCAAATATTGCTTTTTGTGCTCAAGATATATCTGTGGGGAATAAAATCACTGACCCTACAGGGATTACAGTTGTAGAAAATCAATGCCCAGTAAAAAATGTTGAATTAATGTTGAATGTTGAAATGTTGAAAATAATGTTGAAAAATGTTGAATTAAGAGAAATTTAGGTTTTAACTTTTGGTGAGTCTCTAAACAGTAGGTTAAACTCAACGAAGTGATATTTAACAGCATTTAAGGTCTTGCAATTTGATTTAAAGCAAGAACCTTTTACAGAGTTTTAGGTTGGAAAAGAACTGGCTTGATAGTATTTCACATGACTGAGTGGTTTTAAATGAATTGATTCAAAATTTGAAATAAAGGGAATAGTTTTTCTTTATTATAAGTAGGCTTATCTAGCAGTAGTACCAATTTGTGCCACATCTGTACAAATGTTCTGGGGACCAAAACTGAATATTGAGCATTCAGACATTTGCAAGCTTAGATAATTCATTGCCAAGGACTCGGGATGACAATCAGGCATTAAATTCAGCAGCTGAGAATACACTATAAGTGCTTCTAGAACAAACCTGAATGACTTTTAAAGTGTCCTCTGTCTTTAAGAAAGTAAGACCCTTGACGATGGAAGTTTGTTGGAGAGAGGGGGCCTCTTAATTATCATGACCAAAATGCTATGACCTCAGGAACAGACCTCCAGGAAGTCTGTTAGGTGGGACTGAAATACTTTAAAGATGATTTAAGTAAAAATATATGTGTATCTGACATAGACTACAGTGATGCTGAGAATATAGGGTCCACTACTGTAGAGTATGCGGTGTGTTTTACACATCTGTATTTTTCTTCCTCTTCCCTTTTATTTATTTCAACTTGGGAGAATGGTGCCGTTCTGGTCTGCATGCTTCTTTGTACCTGTGTACCTGTGTATGTGTGTACTTTCTCTGAGTGAATTACATCATGATTTACAATATATTTATCTTTGTAAATATGTTTGAGCTGCTTGGATGCAGATATCCTCTGTGTTATGATTTTGCCAGTAACCAGCACTATTGCCTGCATGACTGGGATACTCAGAGGATGTTGAATGTTAAAGAACTGAATTATAAAACAGAAATTACAGTAATATTATAATGGCTTTCTTAACATCTTCTTTTCCCTTCTTCCTGAGTTCAATCAGAATGATTTTTAAAAAACATATGTAATCACATATGCAGTCCTTAAACCACATTGGTTATCTCCCACCTCTTTCTTTACCCCTCAGCCCTGTCAGCTCCAAAGTTTGCTAACTGCTTGTTTGTGCCAAGTGTGATCTCCCATATCACCTAGCCCCAGCCTTCGAGGGCACGTTAATCTGCCTTGTGTAGATCTGGTTCTTCTACTATAGACCTTTAAAAGATCATATTTTCTTCTTTTGGAATAATTATCACAGTTGCACTTTTACATTTAGTTCTCACTATCTGATGAATGGCCTGCCCATTTCATCATAAGTTCCATGAAGAATGGAATGTGCTTTGCCTGCTTCTGTGTGCAACATTGCATCATCATACCCAATGCCCGTAATAAAGGGTTAACACACATTTGTTAACCATATATAAACTTATGAACAACACATTATAAGTGCCACGCTGTCTAGACTAAGTCTTTTCTGTCTTCACTCACAAGTATTATCCATATGACAGAAAAGACATATGAGAAAAACCTCTTAAACTATATAATCTTGTGCTTACTTAAGCAGAAAATATTCTTTTTAATACAGGGATTATCTCCATAGACCCTGAAGAGCACTTAATACTTGTTCTACGTAAAGGTTAAATTTTATTTTTTATATGGGCTCATGCAGTTAGAAATTAATATTCTAAGTCATTGAAATGTTAAATTTTCTAACCTCCTAAAACACTTCATTTTTCTCAGCTTCAGGCAAGATTGAGAAATAAAATAAACTCTATAAGATATTAATATCCTTAATAGGTACTGAACCTGAGGGCTGACACACCTATGGGTTCTTTCATGTATCACTTTTACTGAGTACTATACTTGAGTGTTAAAAAGTAAGTTTTTCTGTAGCATGAAAATATATTTACAATAGAACATACGAAATAATTGTTTTATATGTTAAAATAGCATATAAAACAAAATGTAAGCTGTATATATAAACATTTATATATATACCTATATGTATAAATAAAACAATCATATATATATATATAAATGACAAGATTCATTGTAATTATATGAAGGAAAGAGAATTGGAAATTTTGAAATTTTTGCCTAAATACAGATTTAAAAGAACTAATTATTACGTAATATCTTACTCTCTTCATAGCTTCATTCACTTTTATGCCCATTCATTTTTTTTTTTTTGAGATTTTATTTATTTACTTGACAGAGAGATCACAAGTAGGCAGAGAGGCAGGCAGAGAGAGAGGGGGAAGCAGGCTCCCTGCTGAGCAGAGAGCCCGATTCTTGGCTCCATCCCATGACCTTGAGATCATGACCTGAGCTGAAGGCAGAGGCTTAACTCACTGAGCCACCCAGGCACCCCGATGCCCATTCATTTCTTGTATCCTCTTGCTCTCATTTGGATATTTGCTCCCCCTTGATTCTGCTTCCAATGTGGGTGACAGATTTCTCTTATTCCTGCCTCTACCTGTCCACCCATCATTCTGATACTTACCTTTCCATTATCTCTATCTGACCTCTGAGGAAATATTACCTTGCCCCTCTGTTGCAATTACTTTTATTTGGGGCAGAACTATATAAAAAGTTTCAAAAGCTATATTTATACATAAATCTAAAATGTTATTTATCCATATGTCTTAAAATTTACTGGTGTGTCTTTCTCTGAACTAGTAAATTGTCCCTTGAGCTCTCAGCTTGTATTTCAATTACCTTATACAGAGCACTAGGCTCAGAGTGTTCTAGAAAGTGCAAAGGCTTTGGGGCAGTTGGAAGTAGAGGATACTTCATTCCCACCTATTGCATTTTATTTCATTGACCATAGGCAGGATGTTTCGCATGCCTAAGACCACTGTCAAACAAGAACACACATACCCTAGAGAACTACCCTGAGGGCCAAATGATAAGTCCTATTTGCAGACCTTCATTTTTCACCTTACTGCCTTTTCTGTCTCTCATTCAATCTTTAGTGCACGTGCCTTGCCATATGTTTGCTACACCTTCTACTTTCTTACCTCATTTCATTGTTTTTCTTGGGTCAGAGGAAAAATTTTGAGTTCACATTCTTGGTTGGTCAGAGGATAACAATGAAAATTTCTCTTTGGCACACAAACAAGTACTTGTCACTCTAATACCTCTCCTTACATTATTCCCCAATCTCTCTAATTTACCCTGGAAACATTTGTCTATAATTATCTTATGTGGCTAGGCTCCATTAGTTTAAATTACTTGCCCAAGATCACACAGCTAATATGTGAAAAGGCTGAACTTTTATCCAAGGCCATTTTGACAACAAAGCTATATATTTGTTTTCAAGGCCCATGCCAGAACATTGCAACAAAAAAGGCCTTATCTAAGTAAGTGCTTAGACTTCTTTTTTTTTTTAAGCAGATTGAGGTAAGGGATGAGGGATGAGGAGGGAATATGTCTCATCTAGTCTTTGTTTTTAATTATTCTGAATTACACTGATGTCCTTCTTGGCTTTATTTTTTTTATTTTCAAATGTATTATTAATGCCAAACTAAAACCTCATAAGACATTTTAAATATAAATATTTTAAGTGTCTTTTAAAAAGCAGGCTGAGAGTAATGGTCCCTCTGGGCCTTTTAGATCATCAAGAAAAAAAGTTGGCTGATGTAATAAAAAGGTAATTAACAATAATTCTTTATGTATTTTGAACTCCAAAATTCAAAATTACTTTTTTTAACTTAATTCAAGTGCCCATGAAATCTAATATGTTCCCAATTCAGCTAGCATTCAGTTGCCCATAGCCTGAGTGAAACAGAATCTTTCTTAGTAGTGTATACTTACTAAAAATACAAGAGTATATTCAGATATTTTAAATCCAAAAAGCCAGTGTATCTGGTGTCCTTTGCTTTCTAGTGCAACCATATGCTTTATTATTTATTAATTTTGATAAATCTCTCTTTGACTAAGCTGAAAATCTCACAACTTCTCTCTCCAGGTAGAATGTGTAAAGACCAAGTTCAGTATTTCATCCTGAAAGTAAGACTCAATTTACTATAGAAAAGCTTTTGATCTTCCTATATGGCCTGACATACTGGGTTTTATTTAACAATGGAATTTCTTATATAAGTACTAGGCATTTCTTCAAAGAACCTGACCAAATGCTAAAATCCATTTCCTTCCAAAACTGCAGTTGTTAAATTAGACCTAAAACATTTAGGAATGTCACTTTGCCTTTCCAGCAGTTAAGGCGTTCAAAACCAAAAACAAAACAAAACAAACAAACAAAACCTTTGGGTTGCCCAGCTTTGAAATTACTGTATTTATCCTGAAATGGCCCTTCAGTTTGCCCTAGCAAATACGTTGGAGGTCGCCTTACAGAGGGAGACCTCAGTTCTGAACAGGTGTGGGAAAGGGTTTCTTGATGTATAAAAGTGTCCTATTTTAAAGGCGTTTTAGCAATTTTAGCACATCTACTGCTGTTGAATTCCCATGCAGGGAGGTGGTCAATTCATTTCCCATTAGAGAGCAGGAAATCTGTAAGTCAAGGTCATAGAGCCAATTTCACCATGGTGAGGGGCAGTTGGTGATTTACTGAAACTTTCCCTTTCCTGTCTCCTTGTTTTAGTGTTGATCCTCCTGATCGTCACCATGAGAAGACGGAAAAAAGAGCCTCTCATTTTTGACGAGGAGAGAGACATCAGAGAAAATATCGTGAGATACGACGACGAAGGTGGCGGAGAGGAAGACACGGAAGCGTTCGACATGGCCGCCCTGAGAAATCTGAACGTCATCAGAGACACCAAGACTCGGCGGGACGTGACTCCAGAAATTCAGTTCTTGAGTCGACCCACTTTTAAAAGCATCCCAGACAATGTCATTTTTCGAGAATTTATCTGGGAAAGACTGAAAGAAGCCGATGTGGATCCCTGTGCTCCCCCCTATGATTCCTTGCAGACGTACGCATTTGAAGGAAATGGCTCAGTGGCCGAATCCCTCAGCTCCTTGGATTCCATCAGCTCAAACTCTGACCAGAATTATGACTACCTGAGTGACTGGGGGCCTCGCTTTAAACGACTTGCAGATATGTATGGAACTGGCCAGGAGAGTTTGTACTCATAGCCCCGGGACCTTAATTTGAAATGTACTGAAGAAAAAATAAAAGCAAAAAAAAAAAAACCAAAAACAAACAAACAAAACCCAACAAAAACAAAAAATAACAAAAAAACCCACTCCGTGCAGAAAACAAGAACTCGACTTACTAGAGAAAATGGTTGTAAATATCTCTCCATTTTTAACTGTTCAGGTTTTTGCCTTGGTGAAGCATAACTTCATTAGACTTATCCAAGGGACTGCACTGACCACAGACTCTGAGCATTTGAAGGCTTTTTGATAAAACAAAATGCTCAGTGGTTTGTGAATAGATAGCAACTCTCAGATACCTGCGAAGCACCTAACCTCGATGAGTAAGTAGTGGCCTGTGTGAACCAAGCATACCCTGTACCTACTACCTTCACGGTACAGCCCCTGAGAAGAACACAACTCGATGAGCCACTGAAAAGTCCTGGAACTTCTTGCATATCAAAACTTGGGACAAATTTAATTTACAGTGATGCTTTTAGCTTGCTAGATTATAGAATCCAGCAGCATTTTATTGCTGTTGAGTAGCAAATATATTTCATTTAGCAATATATAAATTCTTAGAAAATCCTCCCCAAACCTCCAATACAAGCCAATAAAATTTGGTGTAAGGCAACATAAACTGTTGTTTTGCAAATAAATTATGAAGTGCTTCAAATAAGAAAAAGGTAAATCATTAAAGTTTGCCGTCATTTTGAGATGCTTGTGTAGGTATGAAAAAAGTTGCTGTCTATTCATTGATGTTTATTATCTCTTCTGATTTATACAGGAGACTATCTTTCCTTTCTTTTTTATTTGACACATGGTGTTCTATTTATTTTGGAGCTCCAATCTCCACTGAATTCAGGTCCATCTGACTGCCTCATAGCATTAAACTCATCAGAACATGCTGATTTTTCTCCAGTCTGAGCTACATGAGGGAAATGAAGCATGGAAATGGAGAAAAAAATAGTAGAGCGGTTGAGCTTTGCTGCTGTTCACATCTCAGAGAGGAGCACAGCTACAAGGACATATAAATCGTTCATCTGAGCCATTAGAATGTACCAAACAGTGGAATAAAATATTTGTATTTTAGAAAGATTTCAGAATTGATTTTTTTTTGATGCAAGATTTTTCAAGGTCGTAAGTTCTATATGCTCCAAAGATTTTTGAGAATTTGTTTTCCCCAGCTTCCTTTACTGTAAACAGATTGAGTAAAAGACCTTTTTTTTTTTTTTTACTATAGCTTAAACAAAGTAATGCTATAAATTTCAAATATCCATCTTTATTCAAAAATCCATCTTTAAATTCTGATGCAAATTTGTTTCTCAAGAATTAACCAAGCAATGTAGGATTTCTGTACTGGTTTAGATGTGCCAAAATGAGGAGAGCAATTTCCAGTGATCATGTGCTTAAATTTGAGACAGGCTTCTTAGGATAAGAACTTTATGACTATAATGTTTCCACCTATCGTTTTTTTTCCTGGAATAGCACTAGTTGAGTGTACATATATTTCAATAAGAATGGATTTTTTTCTTTCATTCTCTTTTTAAAAATAATTTATCAGGTTCCTAATAAATCTACAGGTAGTAGACACTGTACAGGAAACTACATTTTAAAAGTGCTCCTTTCTGAAAGCCAAACACTGGAATCAGAATATCAATATTTTGATTACATGAGGAGAAACTAGGATTCTGTAAATCTTCAGTTCATCTTTAGAAATAAAGTACGTGAATGTGGCCTTCAGCTTCATCAAACTAAATAATTAAATAAATCTGATTATCTACAAACAGTCCTTTCATTTGAATAAAGTTTTGTAAACATTGTTTCAGGAATAGATAGATATGCTTCTTGCTGAATTAATATACACATATATGAAAAACTCATAACAGTAAGATTCTGTTCATGACTTTTAGTCACATATGTAAGTTTTTCAGATTAAAAAAAAATACATAGTACACTTACCCCGTTCAATAAAAACAGAGTGTGGTGCAGGAATTATATAGGTGTTAAATCAGCAAGGTGCTGAGAAAACAATTTTGTAATAATCCCCTTGTTGTCTGCGGGAAGATAAAATAGTTTAGTACATTTGGATTATGATGTCAAAACTGCTGATTGTTGCACATATCACTAAATGGTTTGAATGTATTATAGAAAAGAAACATCACGTCATTCACCTTGCTTTTTCTTGTTTTCAAGTATATATATATATTTTTTTCTTTTCTTTTTTTTTTTCCACATTTGCCAGTCATATATTGGGAAAAGAAAAGCTCAAATTTAAATAAAGATTTGAAATTCTTGCATATACCCACTGCTCTTTTATGTGGGAACAATCCCATCAATACAGAATAAACTTGCTTCAGTGGTATTTTTTAAAAATGCTTGAGATGGCTAAAAGAATGTCCCTAATTTACATGATATTTATATGAAGCACTCTAGCTAAGCCTACTGGTAATATAAGTGAATTGGTTATTTTTGTTTTCCTTTTTCTTCTAAAATCTAATGCTATGTATGATTATCTCCACAGTACGTGAGAGGCACTGGAATAGCTGATTGATAAAATCAATGTTAAACCTAGTTAGGACATTCTCTAAAAACATTTATATAAAAACCTATATCTAGTTACTAAAATTCAGTGGTATCCTGGAACCAGCTAGAAC
The DNA here is from genome assembly GCA_004024625.1 of Mellivora capensis. NCBI lineage: Eukaryota > Metazoa > Chordata > Mammalia > Carnivora > Mustelidae > Mellivora > Mellivora capensis. The sequence goes on along the minus strand of PISX010011389.1, from coordinate 18,420 downwards.
CAGCTCCTAAGAGCCAATGACCTACATCTCTTCTCAACCCTCCTTCTAGAGAGATCATTTTGGTGGACTGAAGTTAGCCATGGGGTAATATTGAGACCCCCGTGGAAAGCAGCAAACACTAAACACTATCTGTTTTTCCTGGAGAGCCAGTTGTTAAATATTTACCAACATTTCACTGCTTGTATTGCTTTTTAAAGGAAATCTCATGATAGTAAATATAGTATGACTGAATAGAATATCAAATAATGACATGAAAGAAATGTATGCTCTATCCTACTCCTAAACATAGATGCATGTGATACTCCCTTTATGAAGTCCTTGGAGCTACAAATAGAAAGGCTCCACTTCATTGTGGGAAGTAATGGCTTAATAATTTCCAGGGAAGACGGTAGTATGGGAAGCCAATAAATTTAAATATTTTCCATTTATCCATCTGGGGCCACCGTTAGAAACAAGGTGCACAAATTAATGCATGTTTTTGCCACTTTAATTTCTTAAAAATGTTTGCATTTTACTTGTTACTGTCCATGTCAAGGAAGTATGCCCAAGCCCCAATTCTGAATTATCACTGCATAATTTTAAATCAGCATAAAGACTATGCAAACTAAATCTTATCAAGAACGTGGGCTTTTGCAGATCAAGCCTAAATTATCATTGTAGATTCACAGATCAATTTCTATGTTAAAGCAATACTCTAAGGTCAGTTGCAGACCAAAATTAAGGAGACAACTAGAAAAGATCACCTCCGTGAAGGCAATGAGTAGATCTCTGTAAGCCATTAGCTGAAGCTGGTAAACTTCTTCCTTTGACCGGAAGCTCACACCCCAGGCTGACCACAGTGGGGTTAGGTAACTGAAGGACACAGACAGGAAGCAATCATATTTAGGTAATGATAGCTGCCTTTTCACTCTGCCCTCTGAGGATGTTTTAAATTAAAATTTTAACTTCATGCACAATTACGTTTACCACCCTTAACGATGAGTAGGCACTGGCAATTATTCTCATGTAAAAAGTGTAGTTATATAAAATGTGAGTGATACCTGTGCCCAAAGAACTTCCACGTAAACAGACTTGTTACATCCAAATTTAAAATCTGAGGGAGCTTAAAATAAGTTTGAATATATTGCAAGAGGCTATTGCAATATATTGCCTCTTGCTATTGCAAGAGGGAAAAGCAATCTAAATATTTTCAAGTTTTTAAGCACTAGCTGTAAATATTAATCTTCAAACTTTCAATTTTGACATCGATTGAATTACAGACTTTTAATTAACCCAATTGTTTTTAAATCACTATTCAAAGGTTTATTTACAGTTGATCTAATTTAAGTTGATTATAAGAAAGCTCCAACTTTTAACTCTTTCTGTTCAGGGATGGCTGGAGGCACATACAGTGTATATGACAATAGAGAAGGAAATTCATTTTCGGTTATTAATTATACAGTTTTTAAAAAATTATCAATCATGTATATTTGTATGTACAGTGGTGTATGAAAGTCTGGCAGGCAAAACTAATGCAGAAATGTTAGCTAATAGTCAACATAACCAAAAGAGCAAGAAAGGAGTAATAGCATTTACATTTTGAATGTAATGGAAATTGTTTCAGAGGAGTGGGATAAGCCCTCAAGAAAAATGGGAGTTATTTGACTCTGATTTGGCAGCCATTGTAAAGTACAATTCTAGGGGCAATGTTTCAAGCAAGAACAAGACAGCCAGTCTGTATGGCATTCTTCATCGTTATGTCCGCTTGTGCAGGCGCAGAGTTAAACTGCAAAAGGTCATGCGCCTGTGTGTGTATGTGTGTGTGTGTGTGATGGGAAGGCATTGGAAAATATGTCTGAAGCAACATTAAAAAAAAAACCTAGTCCAAAATTATCTTATGAATGCCAATATATTATTGTCCTTTGGCAAATTATGGATAAGCCATAAGACCAGACTCTCCGATAGTGACTGAAGGAAGAAATATTTTATTTGCTTTAAAATTTTAATTTAATTTAAGGAGAAGAATTTTGGTATTAAGGGGAAAGCATTTAGCTGAGCTATCTAAATAATTGTCTCATTTTATTTTTATTGTGTAGATGTGGTCTCACTGTTCTCACGGACTATGGAGTTTGAATTATTTATTATGGAATGTCACTGAGCTTTGGCCTTGACTCTCAGTGTGGTTACTACGAAGTAGCCCTGCTCTGTGGTTATAAAATCTGGGTCATAAGCCAGTTCTAGCACATTTTTGCTATGCCCTGGATGCCATTCTAATTCTCTGAACCTTTATATCTTCATGATTAAAATTGAGTTAATTACTATCCTGTTGCAGAGGCTTGTGAGCTGATTAAGTGAAAGTGCTGTGTAAACTGTAAAATGCTGTAAAAAATGTAAGGCTTTATTATGGAAAATTATGGAAATTATATAATAAGGTTGATTATATGTATTGTTGTAAACACAGATAATTTCTGTTTTTGGAAATGTGCATTAAGGAAAAAAAAAAAACATGCAATTAGTGTCCTAAATTGGGAAAGAATTTTCAGAGACAATTGGCATAATTGAGTGAAGCCACTACTCAAAAACAATCAGTTTTATGAGGTCTTTAAATGTTGGGGTCGAATTCAAACCAGGTCAGTCACTATTCAGAATTAAGGATATCAGATGCTCGAGGGATTACAAGTAGGAACAACTATTTCCCACTCCTGATCCTGACTGAGTGGAAGATGAAGGTCTTTAGTTGATTCCAGCCTCATTACAGAACACAAATGCGTGGGAGCAGAGGAGATCTGTTGTAAGACAATAATGAATGTTAGTTAAGAAATCTTCCAGACATCGGAGGAAATAGACCAGAGGAACTACTAGAGTGTGACTCTAGGGAGTTCAAAGTTTTTGTCAGTCATGAGTGGCATATGTATAATTAACAATTTATAGATTTCAAGGAACTAAGTACAATAATATTGACTTAACATGAAAACTATCCCGTACTCTTGTTTTGATTACTTCAAAGTACTTCCAATATCTTACAGTAGCTTATTTTAGCCTTTTATAAATGAAGATGCCATCAGAGATTAAAAAGTAATATAGATAGGATACTATTGCTTTCTCAGTGATAATCTACTCATAAAATGAGTACTAATAAACTTTCTAGTTAACTTTAGATATTAGTTTTCTGATTTGAAGCTCATCTGAACAATCATTATAAACAAATACAGTAATAGCTATGTAATTATTGAGAATGTTGAGAAGTATAGCATACTCATACTCAAAGACATTAACTCTTACATTTTTATCGTATTAATTCGTGAAAGAATGCTAATGGTTTTTATTTTTATAAGCTGTAAAAATGATATGCTTCACCCCTGTTTCATGCTCTATTTTTTTGTTAGTAAACACTATTTTTTTAATACCAAGATCTGACATATGCAGTATGCTAAATGTGTGATCAATACTTCAAAAGTAATCAACTTTTTAAAACAGATCAGTTCACTATACAGCAGTTGCATTTTACCTGTAATGATTTTAAAGGCAAAAATTGAAAAGAAAAAAGAGCTTACTATACAAATTTAATATATATTATGTTTCAAGTTGCATATATATATTGAGTATTATATATGAGCACATGCACACACACACAATCTGAGGCTAAAAGCTAACCTGAAACTTTTAACATTTTTTTAAAGATAATTATGGCTACTAGATGCAATCTCTAAAATCAAATTACATGAGAATGCTGAAAAATGCTACTGCATATTTGTAAAGCTGTTCTTTACTATAGATTCCAGAATTTTTTTTACAAAAGTTAGAGAAATGAGCAATTTGTATAAGTAAAATATACAGCATAACTTTCAATGAAACTGTTAGTGCATCTTTAAGAGGCCCTATTATAATAAAAAGAATTGGATCCTTTTTTCTGCAATGTTTTTACTTACACAAGAGTCACTTGAATAAATTGACATAAAATAGTTTTTAAAATGCTAATTCAATTAACTATAAAAATCAATCCTGAAAATGTAGTTCCATTTAGCCTTGGAAATGAGACATCAAGTAAAACCTTGAGGTCTGAATGTATGTCAGAACCTGAAGAGATGATTTTTGTTCAACTCAAGCACTGCCTTTCAGGCAGCTAGTCTGCTAGAGTCTGCTAACTATTTTGGGTTTTTTGTTTGTTTTTATCAAATAAAGCAAAGTACCATTTCATAACTATACAAACAAATGACTGTATACAAAGGGCACCATGAATGCAAATTAATTTGGGAAGCCAGCCAGTGATAATATGAGAGCTCAGTTTATTGCCATGATTTCTTGATGTGTGCTTTGTTGTGTTTAAAAATATTAAGAACCTTGTTGCAAATTAATTTATTGCAGAATAAAATAATTCCCCAAATTCTTGATAAAACACCTGAGACTTGCGATGGCTAGTTCTTTAGTCCTCATTCTCAACTGTGACGGTAATACCAAATTGGCTTCCAATCTGTACCTCCTGACCACTTGGTACAGAAAATGAATTCAGTTGTAATTAATGTTCAATGTTTTCTTCTAAGTGACTGATTTTTATACAAAATTATCTGAATAAAAATGTTCCATTGACATGTCACTTTAAGTTTCAGAAAGATCAAATTTAATATGTGATTTCAATTTTCTCACAAGCCTGTGCACTGCCCTAGGAAGGCGTTGTTATACCTTTTTCGAAGGCAAAAAATTGAAACTCGGAACAATTATAACTCGTTCAAGGAGACAAATGGAGTAAGTGGTAGAGAAGAAAAAAAAATATTTTACCTGTTATATTTCCTATTATTGTAGACTTTCAAAAAACATGATGTTCAGGTTTGGGAGGTTAAGAAGACAATTGATACTCATTTCAAAATTAAGCTCTTTGATCTTAATTAAGCTTTAGTTTCCTTACAAAGAGTATAAGACTGCTTTATTCTTATAAAGAAAGAAAAAGAAAGAAAGAAAAAGAAAGAAGGAAAGAAAGAAAAAGAGGAAGGGAGGGAGGGAGGGAAGGAGGGAGGGAGGAAGGAAGGAAGGAAGGAAGGAAGGAAGGAAGAAATCCTAACTGGGAAAATGGCATTAAATTATCTTTCAAAGTGGTAAGAAAACAAATTTTTACCTTGCCAGTAATCCCATACTTCAACACTATGTTCCAATTCATCACCTGTTATCTCTCTGAGGAGTCCATTGTCTCAAGAATGTACAATACCATAGCATGTGGCAAAATAAATATTCTGAGGGTCACCCTCTCTCTAGATTTCTCTACATTTTACTGCACTGTTATCTCTTGGGAGTGTAAAGAAAATCCTGAAAAGTCCTATAATTTTATAAAAAAGAAAAAAAAGTTAAAAAAAAAAAAGCTGAATACCATGAAGATGAATTGTAAACAAACAGGGACACTGAAATGGCCCTGGCACAGCTGTTACCAAATGGGGAGCTCATGGAAACAATGTGGCACCTGCATTAAGCCAGCAACCACAGGGGTGTTAACATCATTTGAGGCCAGCTGAGTCCCTAGTTCCCAGATGATTTTCAATCAAATATGAATGAACAATTAAAAATCACCAGATACAGGGGATGAGCCACCATGAATGACAAATTTCACAGAAACTCCCAAGAACTTCAGATACACTATCAAAAATACAGAAAGAGCTATGCATAAAATATTAAAGGAAATCAATAAAACAGGAATAAAGACCTTGCCAATGATGGAGGTGTGCTTGGAAAGGAACAAAATTCTACATCTCTATGTGAACAATATACTATCTTGAAGCTAGAAAGCAGATGGGATACATATAACATTTGATACTGCATGAGAGAGACTCAGTAAACTAAAAGATAGATCAGAAGAAATTACCTTGGTTGTGGCATAGAGAGAAGAAAAAAAGCTATGATCCATAAAATATAAGGGATGAGGATAAAATTGTGAAAGTCCAGCATGCCTTTGCCCATTGTGGTCTGTTATTCAGACTTCCAGCACAATGTTCAATTGACTTTTTTGACTCCCATCTTTTTTATAATTTTTTTTTAATTTATTTATTTGTCAGAGAGAGAGGGAGAGAGGGAGAGCGAGCACAGGCAGACAGAGTGGCAGGCAGAGGCAGAGGGAGAAGCAGGCTCCCTGCCGAACAAGGAGCCCGATGTGGGACTCGGTCCCAGGAAGCTGGGATCATGACCTGAGCCGAAGGCAGCCGCTAAACCAACTGAGCCACCGAGGTGTCCCTTGACTCCCATCTTTAAATGATGGTTAACTTTGCCAGAGGCCTCCTGTGCCCTTGATTTTACAGCAAGCTGTATACACTCTGCCTTTCACAGTTGATTTATTCAGCTCAGTGATCCATTTAACAAATATTGTTACAAATGAAACCTCAATTCCAGCGAAAATAAATTGTGTACATTCATCAACACTTGGGGGCATACCTAGGAAAAGTGAACAGGATGCCTAAGCAATTTGAATTAAAGTCCGGTAATTAAAAATGGGTTCCGTATTTTAATTTATCTTTTCTCTCAAGAGTGGATGATTTCATCTGTGGCTACTGAAGATAAGAATGCAACCTTATGTCTTTCTTCTGATAGAGGAAGCTTGTTTGGATTGGACAGAAAGGATGCAATATAATAAGGATATAAGTGGCATAAATACAGATGATTGTTATTTTGTTTCCAAGTACTCCTTCCTGACCCACATGGCCTCCAGAAATCTTTTCATCAATGTGTTCTACAACAAGAAAACACAGCCAGTTGAAGATTAAGCCATTCTTCAACTCTCAGGTGATATGTCAGTTACTAATTTCACCCTGTATCATGTCTAGGGGGTCATAGATGCATTTATTTATAAATTTCATAAATATAATTGAGCCATGCTCTGCCATTTCACATTTGGGAATAAAGTGGATTTTCTCAGTGCTCTTTCCAGGTCAAAATGACTGTTACTTTTCTTTTTCTTTTGAGCATCAAAAGAGGGTCAGAGGTGAGTTGTGGTATTCTAAACTTGGTCTCGTAAGAAATTAACAAGGTCAGGATTTTATGAGAGGCACAGGTCTTGTAACCTTTGTATTTGAAGGCACTTATTTCCCTCACCAGAGAAAATAAATTAATAAAACTTGGTCTTTTAGTTACTGGTGGGGTAGTGGAATATACATGCATCTATGATCATGTGGAAGACACCAAAGAAAAGTCTCTTTGGTGTAAGCCTAAAAATGGTACATATTCACTTTCCTTTGTCTGAAACGTAGCTAATATCTAGGCTCTAAAATGAAGAGAATTAGTGAAATAGTGTATAAAAATAAAAGATGAAAGTACTTCTTTTTCTTAATATACATTATGTTATTACTTTCACTATACATAATTATATCGGGGAGGCTTAAATCACACAAATGTTTCTTAAGAAACATATTTGTAGAGGAGAGCCAAGATGGCAGAGAATAGGAGACACTGTTTCAACTGGTCCCCTAAATGAGCTAAATATCTACCAGAACACTCTGAACATCCATGAAATCAGCCTGAGATGTAGGATTATACACTTCTGGATTTCTACTGGGGCAGAAGACATCAGTGGAGAGCTAAAGCGGAGTGGGAACATTCTGACTAATATCAAGGGATAAACAGAAGGGGGAGGGAGCCACCAGAAGCGACCCACTGGAAAATAATACCCCAATATGAAAGTGCCCTGTTGGAGATCAGCATTAACTTGGAGTCTGGTTAAAAGCACTCAAAAAGAGCAAAATATCTTAAGGGGTAACTGGTGGAAACAGGCAGTCATAGGCAGGGGTCTAAGCCCACGTTCCCAGAGCAGCCACCACTGGTGACAACCTGTGCCAGAGAAAGTATGGCAGAGCTTCCATTCTGTGGTCCCTGAGCCTGCAGATTTCTGCTGCTTGCACCACTGCTCAAGGGAGCTCGCTCTCTCTTCTGCCCACACCTGAGAGAGCCTGGTGTGGGTGCCAGCCCGTGGTCTCTAGGACTGCAGCCTTCACAATCAGCTGAGGGTCTGAATGCTCCCACCCAATCCTGAGAGAACCCAGCATGATTTCTGGTTAGAATCCCTCCACGACAGCCTTCTGCAAACTGCACAACCTTGGGGTCTGACCACACCCAGCAGGGACTGGACTCTGGACAGCAGTCTCAGCAAGGACAGCCACCAGAAGTGGGCTCCCTGGACCAATATTGCTTGTGGCTTTAGTGGCATGGGGGTGCAGAGACAAGTGGGGCCCTGGGCAACCACTGAGATGGTGGCTGGGGTGCTCACTGCCCCCAGGAGTTAACCGCCCCTGGGAGGCTGTGCTGTTCAGTGGAGTTTGCAGAGTTCTGCATCTTCTGGACCACCGAGAGGAGAGCAGACGGAGGCTTGTCTCTGAGGCAGAGGACTGGGTGCAGACAGTTTGCTTTCCACTAAATCTCTGAAAAGCCATGAAAAGCTGCCAAGGAACAAAAGTTTCCAGAGAACAAAAGCCTGAAAAACCAGTTTCCACAGAGCCCAGCCCCTTGATAACCCAGGGCGACTGGACTCAATTGACTCAAGACTGATGAGAAAACAACGCAGCAGGCCCCTTCCCCAGAAGGCAAGCCAAAAGAATGAGAGGACAACCACCACAGGGTCCCCATAAAACTGTAAAACCCCAACATCCGGGGAAAACAATATACTTTTTTTTTTTCTTAAATTTGTTCTCACGATTCTTGTTCTTTTAATCTTTTTAACCACCTTACCTTTACAATTAAAGGTTTAATACAACATATTCCACAATAACTTTATAACCTTAAACTTTTTTCATACATATACATAAACTTTTTTCTTTTTAATAATCATATACATATAAGCTTCAAGGTAATCTTTTTTCCCTATTCAATACTACTCCTATATATAAACCAGTTTTAATTTCCCTTTATCTCTGGAAAGTTGAGTCCTTTAACAAAGATATCAAGATATACCCAAGAAGAACCAAAATAACCTTCCTTGCCCACACTGAGGATTTATAAGCACCCTCCCATTTTATTCTTCTGTCAGTGTTTCTGTGTATTTGCTTTTGTTCTGGTATTATATAAATCTTAATCTTTGGGTTCATTTTGGATGGGTTCTTTTTTTCTTGTCATTTACTTTTGTTGGTCTTTTCTTTGTTTTTGTTTAGATACCTTATAAATCTTTCTTTGGGGGCTCATTTTGGCTGGGTTTTCTCTGTTTTTTTTTTTTTTTTCCCTCTTTCTCTCTCCCTTTTTCCCTTTCTTTTTGGTGGTGTCTTCAGATTGCTCCAAAACATTCCAGGGTACCTTACCTGGATCATGGTTGATACATTCAGCCATAGGTCCTCAACCACCTCTCACTAAAATGACTTGGAGGAGGGACACCCAACAGAGGAAATATTCAGAGTCTGTGCCCTCTCCCAAAGATCTGTTGGATATGGACATAAACAGTATGCTGGAAAGGGAATTCAGGGTAACAATTATCCAGGCAATGGCTAGGTTGGAGAAAACCATTAGTGACAACATAGACTCTCTAAGAGTGGAAGTGAGAGCCCACCTGGCAAAAGTTAAGAATGCTATCAATGAAAACCAATCTAATCTAAATACTATAACAGCTAGGCTAACCAAGGCAGAAGATACAATTAGTGATCTAAAGGACAAAAAGAGAAAAAAGATCAGGAGGAGGCCTGGAACAAACAGCTTAGAAGCCATGAAAACAGAATTAGGGAAATAAAGGATGCCATGAAATGTTCCAATGTCAGAATTATTGTGATCACTGAGGGGGGTGGAGAAAGAGAGAAGAAAAGAAGATAGAGTTGAACAAATTATGGATGGAAATTTCCCCAATCTGGGGAATGGAACAAGTGTTCATATCCTAGAGGCAGAAAGTCACCCTCCAAGATCAAGAAATCTAGAAGGACCTCCAGACACTTGGCTGTGAAATTCACAAATCATAATTTTAGACAAGAGGTCTTAAGGGCAGCTAGGGGGAAGAGATTCCTTATGTACAGAAGAAAGTTGATCAGAATAAGGTCAGACCAGTCTAAAGAAAGCTGGTAAGCCAAAGAGGGCTGGCAAGATATATTCATGGCACTAAATGAGAAGAACATGCAGCCAAGAATACATTATCCAGCCAGGTTGACATTCAAAATGGATGGTGAGGTAAAGAGCTTCAGAGACTGGCAAAGTTTAAAAGAGTATGTGACCACCAAGCTGGCACTACAAGAAATATTAACAGGGGTTCTATAAAAGAAGAAAGAACCCAAGAGTGACGCAGAACAGAAATTTACAGAGATAATCTATAGAAACAAGGACTTCACAGGCAACATGATGTCAATAAAAACATATCTTTCAATAATCACTCTCAATGTGAATGGCCAAAATGCTCCCATAATACAGCACAGGTTTGCAGACTGGACAAATGAGAGGACCCATCCATATGTTGTCTACAAAAGACACATTTGGAACCTAAAGATACATCCAGACTAAAAGTGAAGGGATGAAGTACCAGCTTCCATGCCAACAGGCCTCAAAAGAAAGTGGGGGTAGTGATTCTCATATCAGATAAATTAGATATTAAGCTAAAGACTGTAGTCAGAGATACAGAAGGAAACTACATCATTTTTAAAAGGTCATTCCACAAAGAGGTTCTAACAATTGTAAATATTTATGTCCCCAATACAGGAGCAGCCAACTACATAAGCCAGCTGTTAATAAAAATAGTCATATTGATATGAATACATTAATTGTAGGGGATCTTAACACACCACTAATAGACAGATCATCCAAGCAGAAAATCAATAAAGAAACAAGAGCTTTGAATGACATATTGGGCCAGATGGGCCTCACAGGTATATACAGAACATTCCACCCTAAAACAACAGAATACTCACTCTTCTCAAGCACACATGGAACTTTCTCCAAAATAGACTTCATACTGGGTCACAAATCAGGGCTTAACCAACACCAAAAGATTGAGATTATTCCCTGCATATTCCCAGACCACAATTCTTTGAAACTGAAACTCAAACATAAGAAAAATTTGGAAGAAATTCAAACACTTGGAAGCTAAAGACCACCTTGCTTAAGAATGCTTGGATCAACCAGGAAATCAAAGAAGAACTTAAACAATGCATGGAATCCAATGAGAATGAAGCCACATGGTCCAAAACCTATGGGATATGGCAAAGGCGGTCTTTTAAGGGGGAAATAGATAGCCATCCAAGCCTCACTCAAAAAAACTGAAAAATCCCAAAACACAGCACTCTTTACACCTTAACGAACTGGAAAATCAACAACAAATGAAGACAAACTCATGCACAAGAAGGGAAATAATCAGAAATAGAGCAGAGATCAATGAGTTAGAAACTAGAGATACAGTAGACCACATCAAGGAAACTAGAAGCTGGTTCTTTAAAAGAATCAATAATATCAATAAACCACTGGCCACACTAACCCAAAAGAAAACAGAGAGGACCCAAATTAATAAAATTATGAACGAAAGGGGAGAGATCACAACTAATGCCAAGGAAATAGAAAAATCATCAGAAATTATTATCAACAGTTATATGCCAATAGGTTAAGCAACCTAGATGAAATGGATGCATTCTTGGAAACCTATAAACTTCCAAGACTGAACCTGGAAGAAAATGACAACCTGATAGACCAATATCTAATAATAAGATTGAAGTAGTAATCAAAATCCTCCCAAAAAACAAGAGCCCAGGACCTGATGGATTCCCTGGGGAATTCTACCAAACATTCAAAGAAAAATAATATCTATTCTCCTGAAGCTCTTTCCAGAAAGGAAACTTCCAGACTCTTTCTATGAAGCCAGTATTACCCAAATCCCCAAACCAGGCAAAGACCCCATCAAAAAGGAGAATTTTAGATCAATATCCCTGATTAAGATGGATGCCAAGATTCTCAACAAGATCTTAGCTAATAGAATCCAGCAGTACATTAAAAATATTCACCACCATGACCAGGTGGGGTTTATCCCTGGATTGCAAGGTGGTTCAACATTTGCAAATCAATCAATATGACAGAACAAATCAATAAGAGAAGAGAGAAGAACCACATGGTCTTCTTAATTGATGCAGAAAAAGCATTTGACAGAATACAGCATTCACTCCTGATTAAAATGATTCAAAGTATACAGATAGAGGGAACATTCCTCAACCTCATAATATCTATCTATAAAAAAGCCACAGTGAATAATATTCTCAATGAGGAAAAGCTGACAGCCTTCCCTTTGAGATCAGGAACATGATAAGGATGCCCACCCTCACTACTGTTGTTCAATACTAGAAGTCCTAGCAAAAGCAATCAGACAACAAAAATAAATAAAAGGTATTCAAATTGGCAATGAAGAAGTCAAACTCTCTCTCCTCGCAGATGACGTGATACTTTATATGGAAAACTAAAGACTCCACCCCCAAACTACTAGAACTCATACAGCAACTCAGTAATGTGGCAGAATACAAAATCAATGCACAGAAATCAGTTGCTTTCTTATATACTAACAATGAAAAAATAGAAAGGCAAACTAGAGAATCAGTTCGATTTACTATGGCATCAAGAAACATAAGATGCCTGGGAATAAACCTAACCAAAGAGGTAAAGGATCTGTACTCAAAGAACAGAACACTCATGAAAGAAATTGAGGAAGACACAAAAAGATGGAAAAGCATTCCATACTCATGGATCAGAAGAACAAACATTGTTAAAATGTCTATACTGCCTAGAGCAATCTGTACTTTCAATGCCATCCCCATCAAAATTCCACCAGCATTTTTCAAAGAGCTGGGCCAAACAATCCTAAAATTTGTATGGAACCAGAAAAGACCCCAAATTGCTAAGGAAATGTTGAAAAAGAAAAACAAAACTGGCGGTATCGTGTTGCCTGATTTCAAGCTTTACTACAAAGCTGTGATCACCAAGACAGCGTGGTACTGGCACAAAAACAGACACATGACCAGTGGAACAGAGTAGACAGCCCAGATATGGACCCACAACTCTAAGGTCAAATAATCTTTGACAAAGCAGGAAAAAATATATAGTGGAAAAAAGACAGTCTCTTTGAAAAATAGTGGTGGGAAAATTGGACAGCTATGTATTGAAGAATGAAACATGACCATTCTCTCACACCATACACAAAGATAAACTCAAAATGGATAAAAGACGTCAATAGGAGGCAAGAGTCTATCAAAATCCTGGAGGAGAACCTAGGCAGTAACCTGTTCAACATCGGCCACAGCAACTTCTTTCAAGACATGTCTCCAAAGGCAAAAGCGAAAATGAACTTTTGGGACTTCATCAAGATCAAAAGCTTCTGCACAGCAAAGGAAACAGTCAGCAAAACAAAGAGGCAACCCAGGGAATGAGAGAAGATATTTGCAAATAACACTACAGAAAGGGATGATATCCAAGTTCTATAAAGAACTCCTCAAACTTCACACCCAAAAAACAGATAGTCATGTCAAAAAATGGGCAGAAGACATGAACAGACACTTCTCCAAAGAAGACAAACAAATGGCTAACAGACACATGAAAAAATGTTCATCATCATTAGCCATCAAGGAGATTCAAATCAAACCACATTGAGATACTACCTTACACCAGTTAGAATGGCCAAAATTAACAAGACAGTAAACAACAAGTGTTGGAGAGGATGTGAAGAAAGGGGAACTCTCTTACACTGCTGGTGGGAATGCAAGTTGGTGCAACTACTTTGGAAAACAGTGTGGAGATTCCTTAAGAAATTAAAAGTAGAGCTACCCTATGATCCTGCAATTGCACTACTGGGTATTTACCCCAAAGATACAGAGCAAGTGAAAAGAAGGACCATATGTACCCCAGTGTTCATATCAGCAATGGCTACAATTGCCAAACTGTGGAAAGAGCCAAGATGCCCTTCAACGGATGAATGGATAAAGAAGATTTGGTCCATATATACAATGGACCTTTGAGATCAGGAACACGATAAGGATGCCCACCCTCACCACTGTTGTTCAATACTAGAAGTCCTAGCAACAACAATCAGACAACAAAAAGAAATAAAAGGTATTCAAAGGATGAATCAGAAAGGATGAATACCCAACTTTTGTATCTGCATGGATGGGACTGGAGGTGATTATGCTGAATGAAATAAGCCAAGCAGAGAAAGTTAATTATCATATTATTTCACTTACTTGTGGAGCATAAGGAATAACATGGAGGACATTAGGAAAAAGAAAAGGGAAAACGAATTGGGGTAAATCGGAGGGGGAAATGAACCATGAGATACTGTGGACTCTGAAAAACAAACTGAGGGTTTTGGAAGGGAGGGGGTTAGGGGGTTAGGTGAGTCTAGTGGTAGATATTAAGGAGGGCACATATTGCATGAAGCTCTAAGTGTGGTGCATAAACAATGAATCTTGGAACAGTGAAAACAATTTAAAAAAACGTGTTTATTTGAAGTCAGTTTTTCTCTTACTGTACATATATATTCTGAGGACATGTATTATTATCAGCATTCCACCTATAAGGAAAGTGTAACTCTAAGAAGTTAGATGAATTGACCAATGTTCCAAAAACATCATGATGGAGCAAAACCTGAACAAAGCTAAGGCCATTCTCTCTTATCACTATTATGATTACTCATAATTTGAAGTTAAATACTGTATTACTATCATTTCACCTATTAAATATATATGTATTGCCCATCCAATAGGTCAGTAATTATAAGTGATTAAAACTTACTGTTTTCCTCTAGGTTAACATGTGCCTATGGGGGAAAATCCATAAAAATGTGATCCCTTAGCTCTAAAGTGTTTAGATGATGAACGTGTAAAATGGAGTCATCGTCACATTCATGTAGGCAAAACTTTGTTAACTTTTAAATAGTATTTCATGATAATGGTATACACACAAACCAAACAAGACTGCAAAGGAAATCCTAATAGATAATTTGGGCAGTGGCGAATCTTAATTGTAGAAGATTTAAGTGTTATGGATATGGGCTAGAATTAAAAGCAATGCCTTAGAAATGAATATCCGGTATTGAACACACTTAAAAACAAATGCCACTATCAGTAATAAGCAAGAGATAGTTTTGTTACAATAATTGTCTTACTACCATGTTTGTAATTGAAATCCTCTTGAAGTCTATTAATATACAAGCAAACAGGAAAACATGTCTATGGTCCTTGAACCCACTTTTAAGGAGATGTTCAGAAAATGCTGGTTAAAAGTAGAGTATTGGTTGAAAATTGTTATTTGAAATAGCCCTAATTCTAGACAAAATCCCTCCCCCTCTTTAATTCAGCTTTCTGAAATCCAAACATTTATTCATAGTTTTGGAAGTGCTCATTTAATGAGTTCTGGTAAATGTAAAATGGGTTCTGGTCATACAATAGTTGAGTTAGATATTATTACTGCACATCTGCTAGAAAATTTTCTCTGAATGTGATTCCTGCATTACCTAAATCATTAAGAAAATTTATCCTTGAAGACTTAATGATGTGCATGCATGAGTTTAGAATTTCTAGAAGTGAGAACCTTTGTATTTTGGGATATCATCTTCTCCGGAAATGTCAAGAGCTACCATACAAGAATACAAACTGGCGCCTCTGTCAGATTCTCTCCCAGACCAGCCAATAAAATTCTTTGTATGTTAATGTTAAAAATATCCATGGATCCAACTGATCTCTACACTGGATAAGAAAGGTGAGTTTGTCTTTCAGAATTTGAATACCCAAATTCTAAGAATATGGATTATAAGCTATTAAATAAAATCTATGAGTCTGTACTAGTATAAATTAATACAAAATTAAAGTAGGGATACAATATTGTTCAAATTGTTCACCCTACCAAAAGCAATCTACAGATTCAAAGCAATCCCTGTCAAAGTACCAAGAGCATTTTTCACAGAACTAGAACAAAAAATAATTCTAAAATTTGTATGGAAGCCCAAAAAATTGCTTATAGCCAAAGCAATATTGAGAAATGGTCAATTAATATATGGCAAAAGAGGCAAGATGGGGAAAGACAGTCTTTTCCCTAAATGGTGTTGGGAAAATTAGCTACCTACAAAAGAAGAAAGCTGGATTACTGCTTACACCACACACAAAAATAAATTTAAATGGTTTAAAGACCCGTACGTGAGACCTGAAACCATAAAACTCCCAAAAGAAAACATAGGTGGTAATATTTTAGAAATGGGTCTTAGAAACTTATTTATGGATCTGTCTCTCAGGCAAGGGAAACAAAAGCAAAAATGAACTGTTGAGACTACAACAAAATAAAAAGCTTTTGCACAGCAAAGGAAACCATCAACAAAAAAGGCAATCTAGTGAATGGGAGAAGATATTTGCAAATAATATATGATATCCAAATAATATAGAGAACTTATACAACTCAACACCAAAAAAAAAACCAAACCTGATTAAAAAGTAGAAAGAGCACTTGAATAAATGTTTTCCCAAAGAAGACAGATGGCTGGCAGAGGAAAAGTTGCTCAATATCACTCGTTATCAGAAAAATGCAAATTAAAACCACATTGAGATATTACCTCACACCAGTCAGACTACCTATTATCAAAAAGACAAGAAATAACAAGTATTGGTAAGGATGTGGAGGAAAGGGAATCCTGTGCATTTTTGCCAACAATGTAAATTTCTGCAACCACTGCAGAAAACAGTATGGGGTTTCCTCAAAAATTAAATATAGAAATATCTTCTTGTCCAGCAATTCCACTGCTGGGTATTTACCCAAAGAAAATAAAAAACTGGTTCAAAAATTTTATGTATCCCTGTGTTTATTGCAGCATTATTTGCAGTCACCAAGATATGGAAGCAACACAAGTGTCAACCAACAGATAAATGGATAAAGAATACATGTGTGTGTGTGCATGTGTGTCCAATTACCCAGCCATAAAAAAGAATGAAATCCTTCCATTTGCGACAACATGGATGGGCCTAGATAGCAGTATCCTAGGTAAAATAAATAAGACCAGAAATGATAAATATCATATTATTTCATTTACATGTCTAAAACATTCAATCTAAATCTAAAAATCTAACAAATCTAAATCTGAACAATCTAAAAAACAAACAAACTTACAAAAAAAAAAATCTCTAAATACAGAGACCTGATGTTTGCCAGAGGGGAGATAGGTCAGTGGGATGAGTGAAATAGATGAATAGGAGATACAAACTTCTAGTTATGAAGTAAATAAGTCACACAGAAGAAAAGTACAGCATAGGGAATATAGTCAATAATATTATAATAATGTTGTATGGTGACTGCACTTACTGTGGTAACCACTAAGTAATGTATAGAATCATTACTATTATTTTTTACATAAACTCCTTAATATTTTTTTGTTTCAAGTTGTTATTTAAATTCTAGTTAGTTGACATAGAGGGTAATATTGGTTTTAGAAGAATTTAACACCCAGTTCTCATCACAAAAAGTACCCTCCTTACTACCCATCACCCATTTAACTCATCTCCCCATCCACCTTTCTCCATCAACCCTCAGTTTATTCTCTACAGTTAAGAGTCTCTTATGGTTTGTTTCCCTCTTTTTCCCCTTCCCCTTTATTCATCTATTTTATTTCTTAAATTCCATATATGAGTAAAATCATATGGTATTTGACTTTCCCTATCTTATTTCACTTAACATAATACCCTCTAGCTCCATCCATGTCATTGCAAATACCCAAGATTTCATTCTTTTTGATGGCTGAGTAATACTCCATTGTATATACAAATACCACTTCTTCTTTATCCATTCATAAGTCAATGGACATGTGGGTTCTTTCCATAATTTACCTATTACTGATAATGGGGTGTGTGTGCCCCTTTGAATCAGTATTTTTTTTTAAATTCTTTGGGTTAATACCTAGGAGTGCAATTGCTGGGTCATAGGGTAGTTCCATTTTTAACTTTCCGAAGAAGTTCCATACTGTTTTCCAGAATGACTGCACTAGTTTGCATTCCCACCAACAGTGTAAGACATTTTCTGCATCCTCGCCAACATCTATTATATCCTGAGTTATCATCTTTGGGGGTTCTGACTGGTATGAAGTGGTATCTCATTGTGGCTTTGATTGGTATTTCCTTGATGATGAGTGATGTTGAGAATCTTTTCATGTGTCTGTTAGCTATCTGTATGTCTTCTTTGGCAAAAAGTCTGTTCATTTCTTCTGCCCATTTCTTAACTGGATTATTTATTTTTTGGATGTTTGGTTTGATAAGTTCTTTATAAACTTTGGATACTAACCCTTTACCAGATATGTGATTTTTAAATATCTTCTCCCATTCTGTAAATGTATAGAATTATTGAATCAATATACTATACACCTGAAACTAAAATAATATTTTACTCTAATTATACTTCAAATAAACAAATTAGGGATAAATGAAACTACTTCCTTGCGGTCAAATGATAACCTATAAATATTAAAGGGATAATAAAGTTAAGAAGTTATCCATGGATATTAAAACTATT
>PISX010011388.1:0-65562 GCA_004024625.1 Mellivora capensis | reverse complement strand
GCCTGGGTGGCTCAGTGGGTTAAAGCCTCTGCCTTCCGCTCAGGTCATGATCCCAGGGTCCTGGGATCGAGCCCCGCATTGGGCTCTCTGCTCCGCAGGGAGCCTGCTTCCTCCTCTCTCTGTCTCTCTGCCTGCCTCTCTGCCTACTTGTGATCTCTGTCAAATAAATAAATAAAATCTTTTAAAAAAATAAAAAATAAATAAAATTTAAAAAAGGAGTTGATTAAGTTGGTTGGGAGAATAAAGAAAAAGAAAGTGGAGAGAATTTGCTCAGGCTGGAGACTAGAACAAGCCTGGAGATAGATTTAGGGTGTCTTTTGATCCACAAGAGGAAGTTGTACCCCAAATTTTTTAGAAGAAAAAAACCCTTATGTTAATACAAAAAATAAGGTTAAATACTATGAAGGATAAAATATGACTATAATAATGAAGGTTCAAAAAAGATTATTATTTTTTTTGGAAAGGTATTGTTAAGATAAACTAGTTAAAAATGTTAAAAAAAGAAAAAGGTAAAAGTTAAAAAAAATTAGCAGAAAAAGAGAAAAAGAAAAAAAATTAAATTAAAGAAAAAATTAAATTAACTGCAAGACTAAAGAATCATGGGGAGAAAGCCATGAATTCCGCGCTTTGCTTTCTCCTCCTCTGGAGTTCCACTGCTCTCCTTGTTAAGTGAACTTGGTCTTGGCTGGATTTCTTGTTGATCTTCTGGGGAAGGGGCCTGTTGTAGTGATTCTCAAGTGTCTTTGCCCGAGGCAGAGCTGCACCGCCCTTACCAGGGGCCGGGCTAAGTAACCCGCTCGGTTTCATTTTTGGGAGCTTTTGTTCCCTGAACGCTCTCCGTAGAGTTCCGGAGGATGGGAATGAAAATGGCGGCCTCCTAGTCTCCGGCCCGGAGGAGCCGAGAGTTCGGGGCCCCACTCCTAGGTGCGCCCTCAGAGAAAAACCTCAGCCACTGCCATCTCCCTCGCCTCTGGCCGTGCTCCGAGTTCACCCAGCCTGCAGCCAGTTCAAGGTAACCCCGAGCTGAGAGCTCACTCCTCGGCTCTGTCTCTGTAGCCGGCTTCCCACTCCGATACCTGCTAGCTCTGCGACACTCAGACACCCCTGCTCCTTCTGTGACCCTGTGGGACCTAGGGCCATGCTGACCCCGCGTGGGCTTCACCCCGGTTTAGCCTCTGGAGCGATGTCCCTCCGTGGAGCAGACTTTTAAAAGTCCCGATTTAGTGCTCCGTGGCTCCGCCGCTGGCCGGGAGCCGGCCCCTCCCCCGCGGTCTATCCTCCCGTCGCTTTCGATTCACTTCTCCGCCAGTCCTACCTTCCAGAAAGTGGTCGATTTTCTGTTTCCAGAATTGCTGTTCTTCCCCTCTTTGATCTCCCGTTGGATTTGTAGGTGTTCGCAATGGTTTGATAAGCTATCTAGCTGATCTCCTGCTACCTGATGTCGTCTCAGCGGCTACTTCTCCACCATCTTGACTCCTCCCATCAGAAACTAGAATTTTAAACTGTGAATGTCATGCTCATTATCAGCCCTGGCCCAGGAATTTCACGCATTTATCCATTTACTCATCAACTATTTTTGAATGTCTAGTTCATGCCAAGCATATACAGGAAGAATAGCAGTGAATGACACACAGCATTGCTTTCATAGACTACTTTCCAGGATGGGGGGAGAGGTATGAAGTCTTTAAAAATAAATAGATGTACAAAATCAGGTGGTAAGACCTCTTGAGAAAAAAAAATTTGCAAAGTAAGGGAATGCAAAGTGGCTGAGAGTGCTATTTGAGATAGAATTATCAAGGATGACCTCTCTGGTATTTAGAAAGGCATACACATAGGTTGTGGAGAGAGGGTGGCATGTAACTAAGAAGGACATTCCAGGTGGGAGAAATAGCTGTAAGAGCCCCAGAAACAAGAACATGATTGTTATGTTCAAAGAACAGCAAGGAGTTCTGTGTGACTGCTGTTGAGAGTAGTCAGAGACGGTATCAGGAAGGCAGCAGAAGGCTGGTTGGGTGTTTGAAAGGGACACTGTGATGTCCAAGTGAAGGTGTGTGGTCACAGATTTGAGAGGCAGACAGAAAGGTTGTCTGTTCTTCTTGCACCATATTCCCCAGTTCAGTGCCATGAGTTTTTCCCAGTAGGTAAGATGGGCCCAGACAGCAGACTGCTGAGGTTACATGCAAAGGGTGCAATGTAAAATTGGGCAGAGGGTAAAATGAGGACAAAACAGAGGCAGAAGACAGTAAGGTCAAAGGATTGGAAGTCCTGGTGAGGTTAAGGAATTGCTGGGTTTGCTGTGAACGAGTGTACATTACTTACTGAAATATAGGAGATATTGTTGAATAACGGGTTTTTTGAAAACTGAGTTCCAGAGTAGGTATGACTTTTTTTTTTTTAAGATTTTATTTATTTATTTGTCAGAAAGCGAGAGAGAGAGAGAGAGAGAGAGCACAGGCAGACAGAGTGGCAGGCAGAGGCAGGGGGAGAAGCAGGCTCCCTGCTGAGCAAGGAGCCCGATGTGGGACTCGATCCCAGGACGCTGGGATCATGACCTGAGCCGAAGGCAGCTGCTTAGCCAACTGAGCCACCCAGGCGTCCCGCTATGACGATTTATAATAGCAACTTCTAGGACGTGACTGAGGAACCCTGGACTTTGGAGTAATTTGGTAGTTTGATTTAAAGATCCTGAGGGTATCCTCTGGGGTTATGTGAAGAATCATGACTTGGGACAATCAAAGAGAAATTCTGTAAGTGAAAAAATATTCACAAAAACTGTACTCCGAAGGGTTGAGAGCACAATGTAGGCCATATGGCCCAGGATTTGGCAAGGTCACCTCAGACTGGGTCAAATTTACAACCAGATCTCCTCAACGGGAAACCGTCTTCACTGTTAGCACCTGAACACTAAGCAAAAGGGAAAATCCAAGATTTTACATGGCCAAATCTATACTCTGGAAGTATAGAATATGGTAGTTTTGCAATGGGGACAGCAAAAAATAAACAGGGGTATTGGTCACCTGGAAGGAAAAAGGAAAGGCAGCACACTCAGTGTTCTAGAAAGAACTCAAAAACTGTTCAAGGTAAATTCTGGCACCATCAGCAATGCCATGGACCTTCTTCCTGAGGCAAAGAAGTGCTTCTGGTTGGTGCTTCACACATGGTTGTCAAAGGCTGCAGCGGGAGGTGTTTTGTTTTTTGTTTTCTTTTTCCCTGTAGTCCCTTTCAGCAGTGGTGATCTACCAGTGATTAATTAGACAACACAATAATTGTTTACACATGCCATGCATCAAGCACTAAAAACTCAATATTCGTTATGCTATTTTTATGGTAGCCAAAAGAGGTAGAGAGTATTGTCACTTCCCATTGTACAGACAAGGAAACAGAGGTTGTGAGATACTAAGTAATTTTCTCCATTCATATAACCATTCAGAACTTGAATATGAAATCCAACATATTTGACTCCAAAACCCGTGCTTTGAACCTCTGTTATTTACTGCTAAGCTCTCCAGAAACTAAGGTAAAAGCAACCAAGAATGCAAAAGACTCGTGAAGCAAGAACTGGAGTGTTTATGAAGCAACAATTTCCACTTGCTTCGTGCTTACTCAGAATAAAGACATCATATTGAGTAGATAAAATGGCAAGAAAGGACAAGGCAATTGGGTCTAAAATAACTCTCCAATATTTAAGTCAGTATTTATAAAAATCAAAACGAACATTTTAATAGGATTATATTATGAGGCAATTTTGGCTGGTAATGTAAGGTGCTACTCTCATTTCTCCTCAGATAGCAGGAACATGCAGCCCTTCGTCAACAGCTACACAGGATATATGGCAAAAAGATCTGGATGATTCATTAAATGCAAAGCTTTGGCAGCACATATGGGGAAGTGTTTATAAAGCAGTTTGGGAAACAAGACTGCAACAAATTCAGGTTAATATTCTTCCCAGAGCCTGCTGGTCCCCATCCAGATAGGGTTATAGACAGATACTTTATTTTGGAAATGCCAAAAATGCAGAACTGCTACTCTTTGTTACTTCAATTTGGTTCTGATCTTTACTTAGAGGAGCAAGCCTAATTTCTTTGTATCAACACTAGGTCTTTGGATGGGTAATTCTAGAACATAGCACATTATCAACAAAACAATAATACGTATTTTATTTTAAGCTATGCAACCAATATTGTGAATAGGGAATAAACAGTGCCCACCCTCGGGCCATGAAGAAAACTACCAAGACAGAATCACGGAGTGAAGGGGTAGAAGGCAGAATTGTTTTTATGAGGCAGAGACTGGACTCCTCACTGGTTCTTGACCAATAACTTTTGCCAAAGAATCAACTTTGCTTCTCATTTTGCCTCCAAATTTTACCTCATGTTATATGGGAGATTGTTATTTAAATTATACAAGCTACTCCAGATTTGTCAGGAGTTCTTTGTCACTCTCTTTATAGAAGAACTAGCTGAATGTTAGTCGAATTTTAATGGGGAAAAAAGAAAGGGAGGAAAACATTGCTGTCTCTCTAGGTCATTGGGGTAAAGAGAATTTGGGGATGATGGGGAATCACTGGACCTTAAAACTAGTAGGCAGACCAGTTCTGCTTATTTTGAATCTCGTTAACTCCTCTTGGTTTGCCCCCTGACCCAGGCTGGCACAAGTGAGGTCCAGCAAAATCTAAGGAATGTCAGGTGATGCCTCCTTCAGTCACCAACTAGGAGGAGCGCCGGCGGCCAGCCACACCAGCCTACTTTGGCACTGATGTAGGGTCTGATCATGGGACTAAACATCACTCCCAAAGTTCCTGGAAGACAGAGAAGTTTCTTCTGGCCGCCCAAGGTAGTTGTCATGGGAGGCAGAGGGCATTTCTGGGGAAGCCGTTTGCCTCCCTGCCCTTCTAGAATTGGCAGCTACTCTGGTTCCAGCCTCATACGGATTGTGGTAAGAAACCACTGTCACTGCTATCAAGTAAGTGAAGTATGTGCAGGAGGCTAAATACCCTGCCATTATGCTGTCATGTTCCATCCACTCCCTGTGAGGGAATCTGTTCCTGGGTGTCACACACAATCATAAACCAAGAAAAGGAGATGGATGGGAAGGTGAAGGGGGCACCCCAGGCATGGGATCTCACAAAGGGAACTTTAACATCACCACCACCACAACCCAGTTATTGAGTTCTCAGCTTGGGCCAAGCTTTGCTCTAAGTGCTTTGTACCAATTATTTAACTGAAGTCTCACAATAACCTTAAAAGGCAGGTTATCTTGAGCCACACTTGCAGCCCCACTGGTCACGTGTTAAAGTTAGCAGGCTTTTGAAAAACAGCTTGACTCGAATCTGTCTGGTGAGACTGCTCCACTGTTAACCAAAACTCTTATTTGTTGGAGTCCTGCACAGACATTTCAGGATTTCCAGGAGCATAGTCCCTGTGTGAGCCAGCTGGCCCCAGAGGCAGCCAACATTCTTTGGGCTGCACACCCGTGATGGGAAGCTGGAGTCCAGCCCTCTGCACAGCTGGCGTATGAGCAAGCCTCGATTTTCCCCCTGGAACACCTTCTGTCTGCAGGTTTATGACGCTCAGGCCTTTTGTTAAATCAGGCTGGACTGTAAATGAGAATAATACTTTGCACGTCTACCAGGCCTGTTATCTAAAGTTTTAAAGGACTTTACAAATTATGGCAGTAAACCACCACTTTCCCCTAATAGAGATACTTCTACCAATCTAGAAATGAGTAATAATGCAGATTGACTCATCTGTTTGAGAGCTTCTCTCATCACTTAATCAATTAACAAATGAACCCTTGATGGCCTTTACTGAGGGCACTGAAGGCAGAACCATTCCTTTGTAGACATTATACAGACCTTAACAAAGCAATGTTTCCTTCATCTACCATATCATACTCTGTGGCTCTTATGTGGTAAGACAACACCTGCTGTCTGTCACCTGATGTCTGCAACCTGAAAAGTTTCCTCCCATTATTTGCTTTGCATGAAAATGACTATTAGTTTCTTTTTTCTGCTCACGTGGGTCAGATATGTCCACAGGAAAACTGTCTATACCATCAACTCCCAGAATGTTAGGAAACAGACCACAGAGCAGAACCACCTGGGTTTAAATTTCAACTCTATCATTTACCATCTCTGGGTCTTAAACAAGTTGCCTCAGTTTCCCCATCTGTAAGTGGGGGTAATAAAAGTTCTTATCTCATAGTTTGTTGATGAGGTTCAAATGAATTAATGCACTGAAATTTCTTAAAGCAGCACCCAGCAGATAGCTTGCTCTATACAGACACTAGCTACTATTATAATAATGAATATGAATGTCACAAATGTGTACAAGAAGTAAACCATACTGTAGCTTCAGTACTGTTTGTTCCCTTTCCACAGGATTCCAAGAAAGCATTTGATTTCCATGTGGATATTCTCATTCACAATTGAACCAGGGAGAAAAATCACTCACCCAAGTGAGCAGATGCACTCTTCAGTTCTTTGTGTAGATTATCTTCTCAGAATCAAGATGTGAATTTACCTTCTGTAGAAAATGTGATTTACCATGGTTTCACATACAATTTAAATGTGTTTATTAATCTTCATTTGTTTGCCTCTTTCTTAGCTTGATAAATCTATTTATCCTCATTTCCTTACATCTTTTTCTGATTAAAATACCTTTTCAATTTTCCAGACATCTCTTTCTTATGCTTGAACAGTTTATTTTATACCAGAATTTCATTTTCTCTGCTCCTCTTCTCAAAGCACACTACTTTCTGTTACTATCAGCATTGCATTTTCTCCTGATTCATCACAGCCCCATAGTCACTAATCTTCCTCCCTGTTTCCAAACTTTGGTTCCCATATCTGGGCTCACAACCCCACTTTCTTCTCTTTCCCTTTCTGTGCTCATATTATCTGGCTCCTTTACACTGGATTTCAGTCCTACTTTGTTTCTCCACCAGGATCATTTTCCTGAGAACTCTGACATAAATCCCTAAAACTTTAATTTCTATTAGTGGTCATTCCACACATCCCTGCCCCCCATCCCATATGCCTCTGAGGGGGGAAAAAAGGCCTTCATCTTGGCTTCTATTGGATGTGTAACACTCTAAGACCATCTCAGGGAAAAATCAACATTCTAAGGACAATTCAACCAATAGCACAGCTCCTCCAACTACCCTAAATACAGTGCTGGGAATACTCCCATTTGGGCCATATAAATCCCAGTCTTTAATGAGGAGTTTCCTTATTCATTTCAAATAGACACCAACAAGTACAGTAAATTCCTCAGAATGAAATGTGACTGACAGATAAATAGTACCCAGGAGGATGAACAAAAAACAACCCCTATGGCCTCTACATATTCTGGCCAACCCATACAGCATTTTCTGAACAGTTCTAGAGCCATCAATGGGTCAGCACAGTTAGCGGAGTAGGCTGCCAGAGAGCCAGATGTTACTGTTGGAAATGCATCAGCAACACCTCGTGCACACAGCCATGGGTCTACAGAGGAGAGACTAGATGGCACATAAACTTTTATCCCTTTATGACAGCCCTTCAAATGACAATTGCTAGAAAACATAGGACTTTTCAACTTTTTTTCTCCTCGGAGAATCTGCATTAGACAATGGAGATTAGAAACAAAGAGATGTTAAATTCTTGATAAAATAAGAGAGGAAGAGACCAACTTTCACTCTGCAAAGAACACGCTTTTTGTTCCCTCTGAGAATGAAATACATCGTGTTCCATATTTGAGCTCAATAACGATTCGGAGCCAATGCAACTCCAGTCTCCATTGGGAACATTTTCCTTGGCATCAGTCTGCACATTTTGGATTAAACACTGTTCTCTCTGAACTGACCAAGAACTTAGGTAATGTCTTTTTTTGTAAGAACTTTACAAATACATTGGCAATGAAGTTAATCACACTTCAAAAGCTCCATTTTTCTAGTAATCACAAAACAATCGACATCATACACAACTGGAAAGAACACCTTGTGTTAAGGTTTGTTTTAGCCATTGTTAAGGTATATCCATCTCTTGAAACCATTTACTGGTACTTGGAAATACAAACTAGCATTTTAGAACATTTACTGAAGAAACATGCTGTGTCTGACTCATAACACAAGGAGATTTGTCTCAAAGAAGGACTACGCGTGAAATTAGGTACTGGGACAGCATAAATAGCAGTGAATTTCCCTCAGGGATGCAATGGCCTCTTTCCACCTTCCTCCCTGCTACCACATTGGGCCTCTTCTCTGCCATTTGGTAGAAAAACTCTACAGATAATTGGAAAGGTCACTGAAAAGGAAGATTCCTCTCAGTACCGTCCCTGCTGTCCTCGAGATGTTTACCACCTTTACCACTACCTGCAGCACCATCACTACAACTGTCTACACCATCCTCACTACTAAGCAATAGTCACCCTCACCACCACCACCAGCACCTCCTACCACCCCGATCACCATCACCTCCATCACCCCCATCACACCACTGCCGTTATCAGCACCTCCACCCTCCACCTTCACCACCCCATCATCATCAACACTACCATTTGTGACTACTACCACCACGATCATTCCTGCCATCATCAACGCCCTCTACACCCTCTATATCACCACTGCCTCCACTATCCCCATGTCAACATCGTTATTACCACCCTCATCACCACAACTTCCTCCCTTCCCATCACCATCACCATCAAAGATTTTTCAGGACTTTTCTTCTCCTTTTCATTTTATTCTGCACGTATATAATGTGCCTCTCATGCCCAGTTCCAGACCTATTTTCTATAACAGTCCAGCTAGCCAGAACTGGCTATGACTATCTATATCCCCCTTAGCTGCTTTGTGTTAATGTAATACTAGTACAAGCTCTTGGATATTTTCTCTTAACATATTGTATTTTCCCTCTCACCATCCTTTTAGAACATAATGATTTCTTTGCCCATAATCAGCACTCTACAGGAAGGTGATAAAAATTAAAAGGGTAAAATAGAAAAAAAAATCACCTTATGTTTCTCTTCATTTCTCTACTTCTCATGAGAATGCCTAAAATCTATCAAATGGTAAGACACTCAGCAATGGAAAAGGAACAAGGGATATGATTATACAAGCACCAGGACATTAGCCATCAAATAAGCAAGACTTGGTTGTATTTATTTATATAACTTGTAGATCTTTCCCTATTATTAAATTCTGTGGATCTCTAGCTGAAAAAAGAAAAATCTGAAAAAAACGACATCCCCTCCCCCCAATAAAAACCACTGCTAACAGATGGGACAGTAGGAGTAGGTGCAAACTGATAGCAACAAATTCTTGCTTAGACTTTCGCCTTACTACCAACTCTCTCAGCAGAAGGACCAGAACAGAATTACAATTGCTCATGTTTACTCAAATAGCATACACCCACAGCAAATTAAAAAGACTGGCAAAGTCTGGGGCGCCTGGGTGACTCAGTGGGTTAAAGCCTTTGCCTTCGGCTCAGGTCATGATCCCAGGATCCTGGGATCAAGACCCGCATCAGGCTCTCTGCTCAGTGGGGAGCCTGCTTCCCTCTCTCTCTCTCTGCTTTCCTCTCTGCCTACTTGTGATCTCTCTCTCTGTCAAATAAATAAATAAAATCTTAAAAAAAAAAAAAGATTGGCAAAGTTAAAGTTGTTTTTCTCAGGGAATCACTGGCTTTATTTTTTTATTTAGTCTGTCTATCTATTTTCATAAAACCTTTTCTTTGCATTCAATTTAAATGGAAGGGGCAAGAATTTGATAACTTCTTAAGTCCATTACTACCCTGCTGCAATGCTAGAATTTTCTCTCATTTGTGGACAGGATCTGTTTTTACAAATCCCTTGAAATATGAATCACAATTCTAGCTGCAGAAAAGAAACATTCCTGAAAGTACTTTATCTCAGCCATGGCTTCAAGGCTTCCCTTGCGAAGTTTGTGAAATCTAATGGGATTACGCGGGCAAGATGAAGAGAGACTGTCAGCATCTCTCACATGAGATAATAGCAATAATTCTAAAAATGCTTTTGTCTTGTTGCAACAACTACCATCAGAGAGGCTCACATTTTCCTCACAGAAGCAGCATCTTTACAGATGTGAATCACTCGAGAGAGCAGAAGGATGAAGCAGAGAAGAAGGTTTATATGTTGCAGTCCGAATACCTTAATCACCAAGGATGCAGAGTTTGATGGTCGCCTGGTTTTGCGGATTAAGGAGGAGGTTATCTGTTCCACTTCCAACTCTCTCCTAATAAACTTCTCCAACTGGGGTCCATCCATTCATTATCTGTTCAAACTGTTAAGATTAATTTCTTAGTCTATGCAATCAGAAAAGAAGTCTTGCAATGTGCTTCTTGGTTAATGTTGTGCCAGAATATCAGGATCTAATGAATGGAGTTCTGGCCCGAAATCCAAACTAATCTGATTCTTTTGCCAAGTCCATCCCTGACTGACTCAATCACTATTCTTGATGAAATGGGCTCAGCAGTGAGTGCCTTAGATCCTCAAATAAATAATTAAACTGCCTTGACCTGAAAATCCTTATCTCGAAAATGAAAGGATTTCTTATGTTATTGTGAAGCTGTAAACTCCCCATAGACCAATCCCATCCTGGTAGGAATGGGAGAAACCTGAGTGAGTTAGATCATCTTGTCCACACCACATATGGTGAAGACATAATTAGCCTTTTGCCTTGATACACCTTTCATTTATTCAACAAGTACTGATTGTGTTCCTACATTGTGTGATGTACCAGGATACTGTGATGATCAATCACAGATATACCTACTTGCCTTGTGAAATCTATAATCTAAGGTGGGAGACATATATTAATAAAGTGACCACATAAATATACTGTTACAAGTTTGATAAATACAAGGAGAAAAAATGTGATGCCACATGGAACGTAAGTAGCTCTCTTCCCTCACACACACTCAGGCCAAACGTGATAGTGAGGCTGCTAGGGTGGAAGTGAATGGGAGAAAGTTTGCTGTGACTCATACAAGTCTACAGCAGTCAAGCCACAGTCAATGCTGTGGACACAGAGGCACAGAATCGAAGCAACATCACAGGAACTACTGAGTTCATGAACAAGGAGGTGTGACACACAGTCTAGTGAACAGATCTCTCAGAGAAGAGGTGGTCATTGTGTCACCATGTACGAAACAGCAACTAAAAGTTGTTTCTCTGCATGTCTAATGTGCCACATGGTAGGACTCAAGCCCTGAGAATCAAGAACTGAGTGAGCACACCAAGGAGAGTTGCTGTTTGTCCTACTTTCTGTGTGATGTGTGGTGGTTAGAATGCATGACAAGCAGTACTGCCTTTACTAGAATTATCTTTATTCATAATTTCTTGTTTCCCTTTGCAGTTTCATACCATCTGTATATGGTAAAACGTGATTTTGTATGAAATTGTTTTTTTCACTTTTATCGATACCTGTGATATGTACAACAAATAGTCACTGTGCTGAAATGCGGAAGTCCGAGTTCATTACACCATCTGTTTGCTGGGCCCTCTGTCAGCTGCCAGAGGCGGACATGCCCATGGGGATTACCACTGGGTCCAGATCATGCCTATCACTGAAAACTGGCTCCTCACATTTCAGAGAAGTTTAATTTAATTTATAATCTCACACGTATTATTTTGTCTGGACTTTAAATGCCTTGTTCCTTGCTCCCTCCCATTCCATCTACCCTCCAAAGGATCAAACTCATCCATCAATGCAGAGGGACAGAAATGCAAGAAGAGAACACTAAGTGCCTTTTCTTCCCTCATTTCTGAGGATCCGGAGTAATACTGTACCAGGAGGAAAAAGTTCTACTACTACTCTGACCCCCATTACACTGCCTCTCTGTTCTTTCCCATTCAGAGTCAGGCTTGACACCTATCCACTCCCAACTGCCTCCACTCATGCTTTAGTCTACCATTCCCTGGACTGATTACTGGCTGCAGCTGTCAAATCCAGCTCTGCTGTCATTGGTGAAGGCTCCCTCTCCTTCCCTGGTGCCTGCCTGCAGCTCCCTAACCTCATCAGGCCCATGCCTTCTCTCTCCCTCTGCCCAGTGCCAGGACATCTTTCCACAGCAGTTCAACTTTTTTACACTTGGGAGAGATTCAAAAGATGTCTCTTTTCTCTTGCTTCATCATATTTTGGCCTTTTAAAAAAGTTAGATTGTTTATGGAAGAAAGACATTATTAAAACATTGAAACAACTGAAAAAGATACAAAACAGAACTGTAAAAATAACCCTAAATCCTACCACTCAGGATAAAGCAACATTTAACATATTGATGAAGACTCTTCAGACATCTCTCTCTCTGCAGATGTTCTCCCATGATTTATAACAACAGGTTTACTTGCATAAGAGCATGCAGACCAGGGTGATTCGTAATATACATGCTTTACTGTCTGCATGCCAGGAAATCAAGATCTAAAGCCACCTGATAAATGGCTGTGTAAGACTTCTATTCCCACCTGCTGTGTGTGTGTTTGTGTGTGTGTGCCCATGCATGCACGTGCATGTGTGTAATTATTTATCGAAGGGCATTTGGATTATTTGGAACTCCTGAATGTAGCCATCTAGGAAACTGTGGAGGGTAGGACTGCTGCTTGGTGAATCATTTTGGATTCCCTTTTCTCCAGTAACCCCTTTGTATTCTAAAGTTGCACACCTGCTTCTCTGTCTTTCCATTGGAATGGAACATTTAGAAGGGAGAATCAAGATCCTACAGTTTGTCCATGTTCTAGTCCCCAAACCCAGACATATGTTACCTTGCATGACAAAAGGGACTTTGCAGATATGATTAAGGTAAGGATCCTGAGATGCTCCAGTCTCAAGATATCCCTATTTCATATGCTGGATTATCTTTGTGGCCCCAAGTAATCACAAGATTGCTTATAAGGCAAAAAAAGAGGCAGGGGACTTAGAGTCCGAGAAGGAGATATGATGACAGAAGCACAGGTCAGAGAGAGAGGAAGAGAATTGGAGATGCACCTTGCTGGCTTTGAAGGTGGAGAAGAGATCAGGAATCACGTAATGCAGACAGCCTCTAGAAGCTGCAAAAGGCAACGAAACAGGTTCTACCCTAGAACCTCTAGAAAAAAACATTCTGCCGAGATCTTACTTTTAGAACTCACCATTTCCAAAACTATAAGAGAGCAAGTTGGTGTTGTTTTAAGTGCTTAGTGTCTGGTAATTTGTTACTGCAGCAATAAGAAACAAATACAGAGCCAGTCTCTAATTTTTCCCTTAATATTCTCCAGAGAGATTCAGTGAAACCATTATCACCGATTCCTGGGACTCTGGCCCAAATATAAAGAACTAGATCATGAGTCTGAAATTCTCCTTTATAAATATTCTCTTGGAATCCTGTAGATCACTAACCTAAATCACCTTAACTTCAGGAAAATGATCTCTCTGAGACGTTGGTAAGGAAAAAAGAGTGCACCAGCCTCTCTGTTATATCAGGCAAGGTTCCCAGGTGAGCCTATAGCACAGGTAACATCCCAGCTGTACTCATCTGCAGGGAGTCTTGAGGCCTCAGTTCTGCCTGATTCCTACCTTCCCCATGGACAGCAGGACAAACAGACCCTGAACCACTGTTCAAACCTTGTTTGAACATTACAGCTCTCTTAAAAACCTTGGTACAAATTAAAAACCTTCCAGTGCTGGACTGCACAGATGTCTTTTTTTTAATTTTTTTTAAAACAAGGTAAAGTAAGAGTCAAAGGTTCAAACATTTGAATGAGTAAAAGTAATTAGCAAGCCTGGGGTGCATGCTGGACTATATCAACTACAACTGTTTGGTTATATAATCCGCTTCTTAAATTTAAGAAGACGAGGCAAAACGATCTCTCCGCCTGTGAGGAAAACTTCAATCCACTGCACAGATGAGGACCACAATGAGCCATTGTTTTATATCAGCTTCTGGGTTCTTTGGTTGCAAGCAACTGATACAGATGCTGGCTAACTTACGAAAACAGATTTTATTGCAAGGGTATGAACTAGCTCTTGAAATCCACGGGTAGTTGAAGATCGAGGCTTGGAAAGGTCGGCAAGCAGGGCAGCTCTGGAGACCTGTGACAGGAACTAAGACAGACACATTAGGGCAATGCCCTGGAGATGGAAAAGCTAAAAGACTTAAAGTCCTAGGGAAGAGTCATGTGTCCAGCCCTTAGAAAACTGGGGAGAGGAGATCGACTGACAATCCCCAAAATATAGTTTCCAAGGAGAGAAATTACTTTATAATAAGAGTAATAATAGCAGCAAACAGTTCGATAATGTTTCATGACAGATACCACCACAAGCACTTGCCAGATGTCACCTCACTTAATGCTCAGAAACCATATAAGGCTGCTTAGTTTCATTACTGCCACCACTTTACTAGAGGGAAACCAAGTTACTGGGAAGTGAGGTATCTTGACCAAAGTCAAAGAGCTGGTAAATAGCAACACCAGGACTTCAATGCAGGCCCTGACTAGAGAGACTAATACTTTACTGCTATGCCACAAGGTCTCTCTGACCATCTCCCAAGAGAAATTTGGGGTACTGATATCAGGATAATGTGGAAGGGCTGTGAGTGGGGAAAAACCACAGTGGGAGCCAAACTATCATTAGCATTTATTGGACATCCATTGACTACATGTCATAATGTAGAACAGAAGGAGCCCTTACTCTTGTACAGGGCTATTAAATTCTATTATAATATTATTATAATATAAAGCAAAATAATGAGATATAAGCTTCACGAGCATAAAATGTTTATGTCTTGTTCAACACTATGTCCTAAACATCTAGAACATGGTCTAAGGTCTGCCACACAGTTTGGTGCACAACAAATATTTGTTGAATTAAAAAAATACAACAAATACATATGAAATGTATCTAAATATTTTAAAAAACATTTTCAGGGGTGCCTGGGTGGCTCAGGTGGTTAAGCATCTGCCTTTGGCTCAGGTTATGATCTCCAGGTCCTGGGTCTGAGCCCTATATCAGGCTCCTCACTCAGCAGGAAGTCTGCTTCTCCTTCTGCCTCTCCCCCTGTTCATGCTCTCTCTATATATTTCTCTGTTTCAAGTGAATAAATAAAAATCTTAAAAAAAATTCAAATATGACAATCATATAGTATATCCGTGAGAGAGAAGCCAAGTCAAGACATGAGAAGACCAGAGAAATCATGGGAAACTTCCCAAGGAGGCTTTGGTCATTGGATGTTAGAGTTTGTGATGACCACCAGTATTCACATGGTAGGAAGAACAATATAGCAATCTTCACTACTAGTTCATTTGGGAGACTTTTTTTAGTACTAATAAAAGATTATTACTTTCTTTTGATTCTTATTAATTTTTTTGACTCTTTAAAGTAAGCTGCAAATGATCTGAAAATAAATGTTTGGTCATCATTTGCACGTGATTATAGAATCTGAAGAGATTCCCAATTGAGCATGTTGAGGGGGCAGAAGGATGATGAAAGGGAAGGAGAGACAGAACATAAAAGATATATTTTAAGATCTGATTTTTTTGGCCATGAAACAGGTTAAAGTACAGAGAGTTACAATTTTCCCCTTTATAAAACTGGAAATAGAACTGAATATTTCTGATTTTTCAATGAGCTGAAAATCAGACTCTACAGAAAAACTCCTACAGAAATCATTTCCCCTTATTTCTTCCTGGAGTTAGGCAGTGTACATGCCAGAGACATTTAGGCCATCCCAGCTATCCAAGGCCAGCGTCTGTCCCAAGTGGTAGGTGCCCACATTTTACCAACTGTCAAATATTTTTGAATAAACCTTCCTGGTGGGTGTTCAACCTAGAGAAGGGGATGGGGCTGAAATCACAGTAGAGATGCTTCTCGTGAAGATGCTTCTCTGATTTATGAACAGAAAGCAAGGGACTGAAATAAACAGATGCTTCCTTGGGTAACCGTTGTCTTCAAGGGAAAGTACTGAAACCCAATTCAATTAATCTTTATAGATGACTGAGAAGAGGCATTCCTTAGTATAATCTCTATAATTATGAACTGCACTTACATTTTATAAGTAGCCAATACCAAGACTAATGACTTAAGACCAAAGGGAGTCCTAAGAACCTCTATGAATGAAAAGCTCAACGAGATATATCCACCACAACCCAGAAAAGGGATCTGAAGCCACCATGGGAACACTCTGAGATGTGTACTCCACATAATTAAAAATAGAAGAAATAGGACAATTTCCCCAGGTGGACTACAACCGTTGGGATGGGTTAACTCTGAAAAAGCAGAAGCTGAGAACAGAATAAAAATCTACAAAATCACCAGAGAGCTGATAAAACAGGGGATTGTTTACTACACAATGACTAAAATAAGGAGGCATTTTTGGCATGAATTAAATAAATACAAAACTAATCTTTAAAGTTTTTCTTTCTACAGCTTTAACTTAAGGAGTCTCTTGAGGATAAAGATTGGTCTTATTCTTTGCTAGGTGCTCATTTTCCACTATGCAAGCTAGAAATAATAGATGTTTATTGAATGCTTCTTAGATAGATAGATAAATGGTAGATAAATTAAACAACTATAGTGGTCTATTATTTTGAGGTCCAAGAGACTATAAGACTGTGTGTGTGTGAAACAGAGAAAGAAAGATTTTATGGATAGAGACTAAGTCACTTGAAGATGATAACAAATAAAAACATATGGTCTCTGATCATGATCTTCATACTTCCCCAATACAGTTCACCTCTTATATCACCTCTAACATCTGACTTCCAAAATAACTGCTAGCAATGTGATCCACTAAGCCAGGTTTAGTGACCATGGAGTGACCATGGAGTGTCCATGGAAAGACAACAGTCTTTCCTTACCTGCTCAGCATTTTCATGACAGAGAATCTGGCTCACAAAACCTAAGGTATTCATTATCTGGTCCTTTCCAGAAAGAGTGCCACCCCATTAGTAATCACTCAACTCTGCCACTGTAGCATGAAAACAGCACAGACAACGACCAACCAACAGGCAAAGCAGTGTGTGATCTGCAGGGCATTATGTGGAGAGCCCTGGTGTAGAGGGAAAAGTCCCGACTCTTTCTCAGGAGTTCAAGGACAGAAACAAGGCTCACTGCATGAAATGATGGGTGCCAGATTCTGGAAGGAAGAGTAGGAGTTGGCAAAGCTGAGGAGCCCAGGGGGGCGCATCCTGGCAGGGGCAACTGCACAGACACTGAGGTGACAGGAGACTGGGGTAGTCAGTCATCTAGAGCCATATGGTGCATCCGGAACATGTGTTGCATTTGGACAGTGTTCACAGATGGGCTGGAAAGATGAGTTCCATTCTGCCTGGATGTGTCTACACTGTCTACCTCCTTCTCCGTGCCTGCCTCAAAGTCTGTCTGGTAGCAGAGGCCCCATGGATGTTCATTCAGGCAGAATGAAAGGCAGGGTCTAGATCAGAAATATATGCATTTTTGTTTTTATAAGCACCAGAACAAGAGAAAGCCAGGAGTGATATGTCACTGAAACAGCAGGACATGGCCACTTAGGACCTGCCACTCTGAGCATTGTCCTCACCCTCTCTGGTCTTCCTGAACCTCAAACAGCAAGGGTGTAGCTTACCTTAGAGCATTATTATGAGTATTAAATATGGTGTGGGTTGAGACAACTGCCTGGTACACAGCCTGGCACCTAAAGGCAGCAATTATCGTGAGTCTATGTTATGGCTGAGCTTGGCAGCATCTCAGTGTTTGATATTATATCTCATCTGGCAGGGAAAACTGAAACAGAGCTGAAGACCGTGATGGTGAAAGCAGTATGCTGAGATTCTGTTCTGGTTTCAGCCGGGATTGTTTGTTCAGTCCTAACAGCTAGCTCGAGTCCTCCTCTGGGACCTTGAGAAATCACCAGCCACACGGTAACCAAAAGGCAGGCAGAAACCCGAGCAGCCATGAGAGAGGCAGAGACAGCCTTTGTGGAGAAAACATTTGTTCCCCTTAAAGAAATGGGATGTTTGAAAAGAAAACATGCAACACCGGAGACGCAGACTCCAGCACATACACACATTTCAGCTACCACTCCCTCCAGACGGGCTCAAAGACCAAGCCAGCTCCATGATATATTTCTTTGCCAGGAACAAAACTCATTACAGAGAATGCTGTGTTCTCACACAAAATCAGTTTTGTGTTATATTGTCCTAGAGTGGCTTCCGATTGCCATTTTCCAGAAAGGAGGCCACCCCTCTAATTCCTCAAATACATGATGCACCTAAAAGTCACGAAATCCAAATCAATTTGTAGTGGTGGGGGGAGGGGTTGTTGACTTTGCCTAAAAGAGTGCCTGGAGTTGTTCCAGGCTTTAGAAATGGAGAAGAAAAGGAGTCAAAGTCACCCCCTTGTGTTTTGCATTTCTCCAAGTGGTCTAGACTGGAATAGTAAGAGTGTCTTGGCATGGGAATAATCTACATTCAAACATAACCCAATGGGCCCCACTCTGCAGGTGGCCTGGAATAAGAGCTCTGAAGAGGAACAATGTAGGCGAAGGCAGAATCCAAAAAGCAGAGTTCAGGAAGCCCAAGTGAAGTCACAGAAGACTTGCTTGGGATATTCCTGTCCACCCTCTTGCAAACTTTTTCCTCTGCAAAGTAACTTCTGGAACAACCCACTCATGCTCTGATGACCATCCTGCTCCCCACTCAATGAACATTTCTTTCCCTCCTTGCTTGCCTTACTAACATCAGTGACATTCGTCCAAGTTAACCAGCTTCTTATGTAAAATATAATTCCTGGTTAGGATTGGCTTTAATGGCACCATTGTAATTACTGAGAAATATTACTTTGTATTCATCTAATTTTTCTTTATAAATCTTTTAAGTTTTTGAGTCTGTCGCTTAAATTCCCAAAGTGATTATTTACTTTGCATTATTATTTAAACCAAATTTTTCTCATCAATAATAATACATTTTAGGGACTTAATGGATTTAGGAAATGTTTAATATTCTTAAAATATAAACTTTTATGTTCATATGCATGTATATATTTACAAAACTTTTACATGTTTAAAAAAATCACAAGTTGTATGAGATTCCCTTTAATTTTTGTGTACTCACAGGAGATTAAGTTCTACACACTTGTGGTGTTTATTTTTGCTCCTTTTCCTATACAACTTTTTTAGCTATACATTGGAAATCTATGTGCAATTACATATATGAAAGAAATTCTCCCATCACTGAACAAAGACTTCCCAATGCAATGTTCCTGAATACAGCAATGAGAGGAAAACATAAAAGTGTTATGTTTCTACTATTTATAAGTTAAATCTTCTTGGTAATAAATTGGTTATCTGCAAGCCAGAACATCTGCACAAGTTCCTTTCAGAGAATGGTCATGTGTGCAAAGCATGAACGGCTCTCTGGCCCATAGCCTTCATGAGTTATTCTTCCCCAATTTGGTCTCATTATATAGATTATTCCCATATGTGAGACAGGATAGAAACATAATTAGAACATAAGACTCTAGAACCAGACAGGGTTCTAATTCCTGCTCTGCACCTCACCACTGTGTGTCACAGGTATATCCTGAAACAGTCTGTGGCACAGCTACTTCATTTGTACAACAAAGCGGTAGTTGTAATTACCTCACACTCAGGAAACCGTTTAAGATTCCCGTGGTCCACAGCAAGTGTTCACTGATGTTGGATTGCACTTACTTCTACTTCATTTTCTTCTGCTACTGTCTGTTCCATGAAATCCTTCTTCACCACGTTTGTAGTGATTGGCTTATCAATAATCTCAATAGTATTACAATCTAGAAATACTATTACCCTATGGGCCAACACCTATGGAGCCATTATTCTTGTGTTTTGTGGTGATTTGGAAACTAGCATGATCACCACCACATGAAGCTGCCATCATTTCCCTGATGCAATAACCAAAGACAGACTGTCATAGAATGACATCTACTTTTTGTGAAACTCCAGCATTTATTTGGTGAGATTACTAAGGCAGGTCCCACTCAAAATATAACACCAAAATTTCCTGTTAGATCTACATGTTATAGTTCTCAATTCCCTCCCTCCTTTTCCATCTCACAATCTCTCTCTCCCCACCCCACCCCACACATTAAACTGAGATAAATGTGTGAACATTCTTACTTAACCAAGTGAAATAATTAACCCTGAAGTCAGTTCATAAACACAGGCTCTAAGAGCACTTGCAGACTCTTCCCCACACTGCTCAGCATTTTCTAGAATATTCTCTAAACACAAATAGGCTCAATTCATAAATCAGACGGTACACTAGAGGTCATTGCTTTAGTTGGCACATCCTATCTTTTATCTTTTAAAAGCTGATATTCACATACATAATATGGTTTTGTATGTAAAACACAGCTTTCGGCTTCAGCATAAATTTTTTTGTTGTTTCTTTTTTAAAGGTTTTATTTTTAAATAATCTGTATACCCAAAATGGGACTTGAACTCACAACATGGAGATAAAGAGTTGCATGGTCTACCCATTGAGCCAGCCAGGCACCACTCAGCATAAAATTAGTAAATGCTCACAAGCATTTCTGTGTTACTTCCTAACCTAAGATCTTTTTGGTTCTTGGTGATCTCAAGTTTGAAACAATTTCTGCTGTTTAATGTCTCTGTGTATGTGCCCCTTATCTCCCCTTATTCTGGGTTACCCCTTTTCTCGCAGTCTCTGTATTTTTTTTAATCACCTGTTCAGCCTTCCACTGTTCAGACTTCACCTTCCATTTTTTAGTGCCATCTCACCAAGATTGTACCATTGTACCATTCTTTTCTAAACAATCGCTGTATAAAGTCATAATTTTATATTATTTCTTAAACATGTTGAATTAAAATGTATTTCTTAGTAGAACACTTTATCCTTTTAATAAATCCTTCAATTTAGTTAACTTAGTTTTTTGAATTAAGATACAATTGACATTATATTAGTTCCAGGTATAAAACATAATGATTCAATATTTGTATATATTGCAAGATGAGAACCACAGTGAGTGTACTTAATAACTATCACCACACACAGTCACAACTTTTTTTTTGATGAGAAATTTTAAGATCTTAGTTAACTTAGTTTTTAAAACTAAAATTGAATTTTTACTTACAGGATACCAATACTTATCTTTTTCCCTTAGATTCACTGGCTAAGACTCCCTTAGGATAGCTGAGTGTCCTTAAAAATTTATATTTAATTAAATAAATAATGCATGATGATACATTTTGGAAATCTTTATCTCATACCTCTAAATGATGTTTTATTTTTCTGAAGTACAGTAATAAACCATAATTATTTCCCCATTGATGAATATTTAGTTTTTTCCACTTGTAAATCTGTGAATAAAAGGCCTCAGTAACCATAAGTATCTATCCATCCTTTTTCCAATATAACAGTTTCTTTTTAAGGTAGCTTTATTACATAATGTTTCTGGATTAAGGATTTTATGACTTTTCAGTACTGAAGTGAGAAGTGCCTTTCTAAGATGATCCCGCTTACATAAACACTAAAATTTTCTAAATGAAAAAATAACCTAAGATATTTAAAGAAAGGCTTGTTTTCCTATTTAATAAAAGTTTTATCAGAAATGGGTGTTGGATTTTAATAGGTTTTTTTACTCACTATCTGGGGAAATGATCATTTCTTTTTATAATTATAATTATAAATATATTTGTAATACTTTGATTATGATACTTTGTATTAACTATATCTTATTTGTTGGTAATATATCGGTGGTAGATATTATTTGCAAATATTTTATTTAGGATTTATGAACAAATATTCATGAAAGAGCTGAATCTTCACTTTTCCTTTTTTGTATCCCCTTGGTCAGATTTTAGTATCACTGGTATGCTGACATTCTTCATAAAAATAATTTCCATCTCTGTGTTTTGGAAAGCTCAAATGAGGTTGGAGTTGTCCATCTCACTGTATTAACCTCTTCAATGGTTTCGTTCAGATGCTTTGAGGGAAAGGATTGTATTCTTAAAACATTCTCTATTTCCTCTAGGTAATTTTTATCATTAAATATTTCTACATTTCTACCTTTCATATCCATTTTACCCAAGTTTTCTTTTCTTCCTTTCTTTCTTTTTTTTTTTTTTTTTTTTTTTTTTTTTTTTTTTTTTTTTTTTTTTTTTTTTTTTTTTTTTTTTTTTTTTTTTTTTTTTTTTTTTTTTGCTTTTATGGTTTTACTTATTTTTTTGAAAGAGAGAGAGAAAGCATGAGTAGGGGGAGGGGTAGGAGAGAAGCAGACTTCCCCTTAAGCAGGGAGCCCGAGGCAGGGCTAGATCCAAGGACCTTGGAATCGTGACCTGAGCTGAAGGCAGACCCTTAATTGACTGAGCCACCCAGGCACCCCTTAGCCAAGTTTTCAAACTTATTTGCATAGAGTTGAATAAAAGAGTTCTCTAAATCTTAACATTATTTCTCTATTTCTTCATTTTATTTTTAAATTTTATATGTGTGCCTTCTTTTCTTCCTGATTAGATTGTGGTACGTGTATTAATTTCTGCTTCATCTTTAGTTCTAAACTTGATTATCTTGTATTTTTGTCAAATTTCAGAAATGTAATGCTTTATTAATGTATTTACAAATATTTTCTTCACCACTGATTTATTTTTTAGCTCTACAAGTTTTCCTTTGAGCACTATACTATGTAGGGTTTTATATTTGTTATTTTAAAGATACTAAGAAATTTTCTTCTTAGTAAAACTCAATATGGCTTAAGGTGGAATTTTTACATTTGAAAGTGGTAAGACTTTTGATATTTTATTATTTATTTCTGGTTTTATTCTTTTGAGGGAAGAGACTATATTTGAATATTGTATACCACTTCTACTATTTTGGAGTATATGGGTTATCTATGAAAGTCTAATATATGATAGCATTTATAAATATTTCATGGGTACTGCCATAGATGACATGTGTATGTGTTTGTATAGATGCACACACTTTTGAAAAAATGAAAGAGATCTTTAATATTAATTATTCAGTTCCTGAGGTATCCTTAATTATTTTGTCTTTCTAATCTGCTGGGAGATTTGTTTTAGAGCCTCTAGATTTCAGTCCACAATACTAATGTGTTTTATTAAACTCTCCCTGAAGAGGGCGCCTGGGTGGCTCAGTGGGTTAAAGCCTCTGCTTTCCGCTCAGGTCATGATCCCAGGGTCCTGGGATCAAGTCCCACATTGGGCTCTCTGCTCTGCGGAGAGCCTGCTTCCTCCTCTCTCTCCTACCTGCCTCTCTTGCCTACTTGTAATCTCTGTCTGTCAAATAAATAAAATCTTTTTTAAAAAAATAAATAAATAAACTCTCCTTGAAGAAGGAGTCCTTCATTTTTACTTTGTATGTGGATCTGCAATAATGTAGCTGACCTCATACCTTACAATGGATCTTATGAAAATGTCTGTATACCTCAGAGTGTAATTATTAGACCACTGGGTAAGCATATATATTCAGCTCTCTATAGTAGGTAAACCAAAGTATTTCAATACAATTGTACCAAGTGGCACTATCTCTTGCAGTATGTGAGAATTCCAGTTGTCGAAACTTACCAACTGTTTCAATTTCTACCTTTTAATTTTCTTTATTCTGCTATGTTAATTGC
The DNA here is from genome assembly GCA_004024625.1 of Mellivora capensis. Taxonomy (NCBI): domain Eukaryota; kingdom Metazoa; phylum Chordata; class Mammalia; order Carnivora; family Mustelidae; genus Mellivora; species Mellivora capensis. The sequence goes on along the minus strand of PISX010011388.1, from coordinate 41,985 downwards.
CTTTCTCTGATGACTAAGGAAGCTGAGCATCTTTTCATATTGGATATCTTATCATATGGATATCTTCTTTGATGAAGCGCCAGATAGTCATTGTGCCCATTTGTCTATTAGGTTGCTTTTCTTCTGCCTCTTATTATTTACAGAAATTCTTTATCTGGACTGCAGTTTAATTTTTTTTTTTTTTTTTTAGTTTTACAATCTTTTTGGTACTTCTAGAAACTTAAAACACCTTAACCCCATTTTTCTCTTTGCATTCCTGTGACAGTATTTTCACTGTAGATATTTTAGACTCTCCTAAAAATCACTATTGCTATCACTGTTTTGTATGGTCAATAGGCAAACAATATTCATTTCTCCTATACACCTATTCTCTCAATTTTTCTTTATTCTTATTTGCATTTTTAAATTTCCTTCTCTATTTTCCTTCTCTGAAGAACTCCCTATAACTGACATATTTTAGAAACAAATTCTTTATTTTTCTTTTGAGAATATCTTTGTTCATCTTCATTTTTTTGAAAGATATTTTTGCTGGGTATATAAATAACAGCTGGAAGTTATTTTCTTTTAGTAGTTTAAGAATGTCATTTTGTTGGTTTCCTGGGTGGCTCAGCTGGTTAGGCATCTGACTCTTGGTTTTGGCTCATGTCATGACCTCAAGGTCATAGGATCAAGCTGGGCCCCTACATCAGACTCTGGCGTTGGACTCTGTGCTGAGCAGGGATTCTGCCTCTCTGCTCTCTTCCCTTCTGCCCCTTCCCTTGCTTGCTCACTCTCTTTATCTAAAAGTAAATAAATAAATCTTTTTTTTTAAATGAAAAAAGAATAATCTTGTTGCATTCAGGCTCCCATCATTTCTATTATAAATTCAGTGGGAAGTCTTCATATTGTTTCTTCTTCTTTCTTCCTTCTAGATGTCTTTTACAAGAAGAGCCAGTTCCTCCCCAGCAACCCACAGCTTCTTGAAACCCGATGCTGTGTCATGCTTAGAACCCTATTCCTATGAAACTTCTTCCAGAAAAAGCGAATCTCTCTAAAAATGAACTACCTGCTGTTTAAGAGACTGATTTTTTTCCCCTATGTCACTGCATACATTTCATCCTCTTTGAAACTATTTTTTTTATACTCTCCCTTCATACAGTTGAGGCACTGTCCTTTTCCTTAAACAGTATTTTGGAGTTGGCTAATTCTTATTTTATGTAGGACAAGGTAAGTGCTTTAATTTCCCAGTATCATTGATTTTTATATATTTAAGAACACTTTAACTGCATTATTGAATATTGATTCTGTTCTATTTTGTATTCTTTAATATTAAACATTATTTTTTCTTTAACATGTGAGTGACCTCTTATATGTCATAACTTCTCCCACATTCTGTTTGTAATTTGAATTGTTCATTAGCAGAATTTCATCTCTTTTGTCCTTTTTTGTAGCTGTTTTTCACATTCTCTCTCCAAATGTCCAACAATTCTTATCTAAAAACTTACTATGTACAGTCCATTTTAGAGACTGGTTATACTATTTCTGAAATTTTCCTTATGTTCTACAACTTTCTCAAGAGATTGATACAATTTAATGTGTGTATAGTTTTCTTCACACTTTCTTATATCTCCTTGTAATTTGCTAACCACTAGAGACCTAGTATCATGACAGCCAATTTTTTTTTAAGTTGGGGTATAAATATCCATTGTAAAAGTCACAGTTTAGCAAACCTATACATTCATGTAAGCAACACCCACTTGAGAAACAAAAGACTGTCCTATCTCTAAAAGTGCCCTTGCACCTCCTTGTCAATCTCTTCCCTATCAGAAGCAAACACTGTTCGATTTCTTTCCTCATAGACACATTTCTGCATGTTTTTGAACTTGAGGTAAATGGAATCATACTGAATGTACATTTTTGTGTTTGGCTTCTTTCGCTCGAAATGTTTTTGGGCACAACTAATGCATTTATTTGCCAGTAGTTCATTTCTTTTTGTTGCTGACAAGGATTTAACTAGGATCTAACTATGTCACAATTTGTCTTTCCAGTTTCTTGCTAATGGATGTTTGGATTGCTTTGGAGTTCAAGTTAGATTTAACTGCTCTTGTGTAATATTTCTCCATCACTTTGGTGGGAGAGGAGATCTGTACAAACATGTACTGAATTTTGGAATATTTTTTAATCTTGCCATTTGCTTAAGAAAGTTTCTGGGTTTTCTTATTTTCTTCTTTTAATAATTTCATTAAAATTTAATTTAATTATTTATTTTTAAGATGTTGTTGTTTTTTGAGAGAGAGATCACAAGAAGGGAGGGAAGGGCAGAGACAGAGGAAGAAGCAGGCTCTCCGCTGAGCAGGATGCCCAACACAGGGGTCGATCCTGATCTGAGCCTAAGGCTGACACTTAACCAACTCAGCCACCCAGGTGTCCCTAAAATTTATTTGTAAAAAGTGATAGAGAATCTTCAAGAAATTCCCTTACTCTGTCATCTTATCTGAACCATTAGGGTCCTACGAATCAAATATATCTTGAGTAAGCACTAAGGGCTTTAGAACTTAGAACTTTTAAATGTAATCTTAGCTAAGCATAATTCAAATAAAATTGCAGATGGGTGCCTGGGTGGCTCAGTTGGTTGAGTGTCTGACTCTTGGTTTGGCTCAGGTCATGATCTCATGGTTGTGGGATCAAGCCCCAGCCCCTATATAGGGCTGCAAACTCAGTGCAGAGTCTGCCTTGGGTTTGCTCTTCCTCTCCCTCCCCCTCTACCCCTCTCCCCATTTTCAAGCATATACACTCTCTCTCTCTCTCTCTCTCTATATATATATATATATATATATATAAAAATATATATATAATAAATAAGTGAATAAATAAAGCCTTAAAAAGAAATAAAATTGCAGAATTAGCTACATACAGGTATTATTTGGGCTATTTTTTACTTTTACTGAGCTATAATTTAGAGTCAATAAAACTCACTGATTTGAGTGCACAGTCTAGTGAATTTTGGTAAGTATATAGAGGTACGTAACCCCTGACCAAATCAAAATATAAAATAGATCCTTCACCCTAAAACGTTTCCCTTTGCTTCTTTGTAGTCCACCTCATTTCTCAACCTCCAGCTTCAGGCATCCACTGATATGCCTTCTGTAACTACAGTTCAGCTTTTTCTAGACTGTCATATAAGTAGAATCACATAGTACACAGTTATATTGTGTTTGTTATCATTAATTCAGCATAAAGCTTTTTAAAAACTTTTTAAAGTTTAAAAACTTTATAGTGATGTATTTTATACAACTGTCAGTGGAAATTAGATGAATAGTAAATGGGCTTGAAGGATCTCACTGGGGTGATGAAAATATTCTACAACTGATTTATGGTGATGGTTGCACAGGTGTGTAAATATATTAAAAACCATTGAATAGTACATTTGAAATAGGCGAGTTTTATGTTGTATAAACCCCTAATCTACCAGTTGACTCTATGCATTTGTTTAGTTTAGTTTTGACTGCCTGAGACAGAAAGCTATGGAGTGTTGGGACTGGAGAGGTGGCCATCATACAGTTAAATGGTTTCATTGACTATGGCCAAAATAGTGAGAAGGGAAGTCTAAGAAGAGAATAAGCGAGGACTATGGGGAGTTAAGAAGTATAGCCTAATCAAAGATTAACCTGGCCAGTCACAGGACCTAGCACTGAGAGTGCAGAGTGTTAAAAAAAAAAAAGAAGATACAGATTAAACGAGGTGCTAAAGGGAGAGGAGGTCAACTGATCACAGCATAAAAGGAAAGAAAGAAGCTAAAAGAGGTTAAGGGAGGATTAATTTTCAAAAAGCAGAGCAGGATCATGTCAAATGCTTTGTAGAGGATGAGCAGTACAAGGCTGGAGAAAGACCTGTAAATTTTAAGCATATTTTGTTATATGATGAAATTCCATAGCATAGTCTCAGTACCATGGTGGGATTTTAGTGGCTCTGAACAAAGAGGGGCAGGGGTACAAACCAGGTGCTTAATAAATCTGCCAGTAGAAAAAGGGGCTATAGCACAAGCTAGAAGACAGTGGGGAGAAATGAATGACGATTTCAGGATAGGCTAGACCACAAGGGTATACAGGCTGAGAAGAAAGATCCAGTGAGCTGGAAGTAACTGAGGAGGACAGAGAGAAAGCAGAAGATTGGAAGGGGCTGGAAGGGGTGGAGGGGGGGAATGGCTAGGAAGTAAGCTTTCTAGAATCTCCTAGACAATTCCAGAAATCGCCTTGAAGGTGCTGTTTCTTTTTATATTTTGCAGTGTTTGTTGTATCCTCCTAAAGTACTGCATTCAGAAATGCATCATTGCCACCCACATTTCTCCCAGGGCACAGAATGGGTCACCTCAAATAGGTTATCCCCATCTGCTTTACTCTTAGCTGAGCTCTCCTTCTGCATATATATCTAAACAGGATGCAAACATTCCAGGAAGATGCCCATCAGTCTTCTATAACGTGTCTACTAGGTGCTGCCCGGCTGAGATTTTTGCTCTGTACTGGGCGCTGTACCTTAATGCTATGAATAGTCTCCACCTGGCGCTGTGTGAACACCTCCTCTGTGAGCCGAGGGAGGTGCTGTTCTGCTCCCTGATACACAACATCTGGGCCTTGTTTCACAGGGCAGCCTGGTTTCTAAGTAGGAGGTAGGCAGGAACAGCTGAGAAAGACTTGGGGATTTCACCCCCCACATACACATCCTTCTTTAATTTTTCCTTAAAAGGCTCACACCCAGTTTCATTTTCACACACAAAGAGGTCCTTTGTGTTTCATTACGACCAAGTCACAAAAGTAAATGTTTTCCTTTGAAAAGAAAGTGGGTGTGGATGATGGTTGCTTGGGTGGAATGTGAACAAGGACTTTTCCCCCAGCAAGCTGAACTCCAAAGGAAAATGAAATACTGAGTTCCCAAATTGGTGACAATGCTTTCATTTTAATTTTTGTTTGTTATTTTGTTTCTTCTTGATCTGTATGGAATTTTGGAAATATTTTAAATTTAACCATGTTGGCTAGAAGGAATTCTTAAGCCTCTGAAATGAGTTACACTGCTATATAGAAGCAAAGTCTTCTCCATTCTCCTTTCTTTCACAAGTGGACGCTCAACTGAAATTTTCAAATATGTCTGAATATCACTGTAATATGTGGAATGTATTTTTTACGTGGCAACTCAAAGCAAGTGATCAAACAATGAAAAAACAAAACAAAATAAAAGTGACCTAACCAGATACAGTTCAATGGGACTAGAGCAGATCAGTTCCTATAACTAAAACACACACTTTGGTTTCCTTTCTACCACTACCCTTTTCTGGCTGACCAAGCATGAGGAGCCTGCTTTTGCAGACTGTGAAGTAGACAAATACGTGGAGTTAGCTAACTCCATATGTGCTTTTTACATACTTTAATACACGACAACATGCCCCCATTCCCTTGTCCCTGCGTTCCCTGAAGCCCGCATGCTCTCCCCTCAATCTTTCCTTCCACCTAAACCTCCTTTTGAGAAAGGATCTTAAGAATATTAACTTATATGTAATCAGTAAGTCCATAATGTTGCATGTCACAGCAACTTTTACACTGAACATGGAAACAACACAGCAAGGGAAGCCAAAGAGCAAAGATTTAAGCAAAATCGGCTGGAACCAGCATAAGCTTTCATTTCCTGAGGACATAGACTTTCTAGTACATTTGAAAAGACACATCAGCATCTTCCTACTCTGAACAGTCTGCTGCATGGGAGACTTGTAAACAGGCATTTCCACACGAAGAATGAAAGTCATTAATTCAACAAATGTTTTTTAAACATGCCTTCCTATGGCTTTGACTTTTTTCCCTGAGGCTCACATTTTATATCATGATGCAGCATGCGCACGCACGCACGCGTGTACACACACCTATTCTGACCTCAGAAACTGTATTTTCATTAAAAAGTACTTATCTCACCCTGTGCAATGCATTCTGATATTTCCCATTCTACTAAATTTATTTCATGCTCATCACATCTCATAATATGGATATCATAACCTAGTTTTAAAAAGCAGTGTTAGACTCTTGGGACCCTGTATCAGGCACTGAGGACACACGCCTACCTTCAATCTTTAGTATGGCTGCAGTCCAGAGTGGGAGTTACTCTAGAAGTAAAGAATGATAATTTGTGATACATTCTCTGGAAGTAACCAAGATGGAACTCTTGGAAAATTAGGAAATATGTCTTGGAAAGAATGGTCAGAGAAGACCTCTTTGAAGAGGAAAGTAAGCTGAGACCCAAAGGACAAAAAAGAGACAGACATACCAAGGGCAGGGGGAACAGCATTCCAGGGAGAGGCAACCACATTCCAGGAGGCTGGAAGGAGCCTTTTGAAGAACTGGCAGGAGGCCAGTGTGTCTCCCTGTAATGAGAGAGAAGAGGGGGTTAGGAAATGAGGTTAGAAAGAAGCAGGGGCAGTCATAGCACAGAAGGATTTGGAGGCGATGGTGAAGAGTTTGGATTTGATTCTAAGTGGAGTGGGTAGCTCCTGAAAGATTTTTGAACCGAATCGGGTTATGCAGCTGAAGTTATTGTAAATCATTCTGTGTTTTGACCTCCATTGTTGAAAATTCCATACTGCATTTTCAGAAGCCTGCCAAGTTGCAGAGGAGCTCACGGGCCCTCCAATGATTTTGGAGGCAGCATGTATGAGTTGAGCTCAAGTAGCCAATGAATAAATGGAAGCATTCCCTTTGGGAATGGAAATGTCAATTGTGGCAAAATATATATATTATCTCTACTCAAATTCAAGTACACTTGAGACTTTCCCATTCAAACGCACAGTTTTTTTTTTAATAGCTGCGTAAAATTGTTCATATTGAATCTTTCCAAAGTGGCACACAGTTTGCGACTCACAAATTTCCATCTCCCCAACCTGTATCTGGACAGCTGTGCCTAGAAAAATAGGTGAAAGATTACATTTGCCAGTTCTCTTGGTATTCCCATTTTATGGCTTTTGTGGGAATGCAGTTCAAGCTTGCCTGCTATTTTATTTAATACGCTTCCTTGTAAATTCCAGCTCTTGACCATGTAATTAATCCCTGTATGGAAAAAATATTGGCACTTGTTCCTGCAATACCTGAGCTACATCCCAACAGAATTACATTCATCACAGCCCTTGCCATTACTCTATAATTGTTCCTTACAACAGTTTTACGTACCACACAATTAATATACCAGGACTCTGCTCCCAAGTTTGATGTAGTTACTCAACCATGACTTTCATTTATTCTTCCTCCTCTCTAGTCACTGAAATCCAGGATCTTAAATAACAAGCATCTTTTATGTAACTCCTAATAAAGGTTACTATTTAACTTTTTAACTTATAACAGAGAGTAGCCACTAGAGTAAATACTATGGTAACATTCTGACAGCTATAACTGATACAAGACCTAGTCTCTGACAGTTATCCTTGGCCACCAGACTCTCTTGCTAAGTTCTTGTAGCTTCCCGAGCTACACGTCATCTTGTTTAGTCATTTCGTCTTAGTGGTTACTTCTTTTCATAGATATATGGAAACTTATTTTCCTTTACTACACCGAAATCCAAATGGCTGGGAATTTTAAGCACCACTTTCACAGGAGTATTTGCCTCTTCATAGGGAGAACTTTTTAAGATAAAAAGAAAATCCACCTGCTTTTTGCCCAAACGATGACTGGATAAAACTCTATAAAGTCTGCCTGTCCCTGACAAGTCCTCTTGGAATGAGATCTTTACTACACATATATAAGGCCAACTCTGCTCATTATGTGACATGATATCTGGAATGAGGATAATACTTACACTACTGGCAATGATTTGATGGCAAAATAGTCAAACATACCCAAAAATTCACATTTGTATAAGGAACCTGATGAAAGATCATCGGCTTTGCAATAATGTCTGGAAATCAGTATTTTGTTTTGTTTTTATAAAAGCCCAAAGAAGAAAAGACTTTTTTAATTATTACTATCTGGAAATATACCCTAGGATCTGGCAAATACATACACTAATGAAGAACAGCTGTATTTGGGGCAAAATTATGAAAGTAAATCACACATTTGACTGGTTATGTTTTCTTTAGGATAGAGATCAAGAAGATACACTGCCAACCCAAATGTGGATGGATTTTAATGTTTTTGTAATATATAAAGTTAAAGGCTGCTTTGTGAAAGCTTACAATTATTTATCAAATTAAATCTATTTGTTAAATGGAGTGAATATATTTTCTTGATTGAAAGAGAGAGTAGAAATTCTATGAAGCACACCTGAGTGCAAAATTTTAAGAAGAAAAATGGTGATGAAAATTTCTTGAGGATTTTCTAGTTTGTCATTTCCTGTAGGGTATTTTAAGGTCTGGAGAATGGCTCTGTTAGCCATAACACAAACACTTAAAAGGAAGCAGGTATCAGTGTAAGGATACATTTACTTCTTCAACTAATATTATTTGATCATTTACTATATTTAAAGTAACAGGAGGTATAAAGTAAATCTGACATGGAATGTGTCTTAAAGGAGTCTGCTTTGTAGGGAAGAAAATACAAATAAATATGAAAGAATTAATCAAAGATGATGAGTTTATCACATCTATACACTGCAGTGCATTTATTATGGATAAAAGAAAATTATAATGATGAGTTTTAGGGAATTATCAGAAATATATGTGTCAAAGTGGCTAAATGTTAAGAACTAGTTTTCTGGACACTATAACAGGATCTATGCTTTTGTATTGTGAGTTGTTTTACATTTTTCAGATTATACATTTATAAGATTAAATTCTTATAAGTGTTTTGCTTCAAAATATACCAATATAAAATTATAATCATTTTAACATATTTTAAACCCTGAAAACAAGTTAGAGCAGGTTTAAAAATTGGACATCTGGAGGACAGCTTTAGAACAAAGTCTATCCCAAATGTTATCTATAGAGAAACCCATCAACATTCTTGCCATAGTGAAGGCATGGCCCATGGGGCAGGCAGCCAGCTTAAGTAAGACTTTGGTGTATAAGGCTTTTCAAAGCTTATCCAACCAAGATGTATGTGCATGTGTATATAAAATTATTAATGTTAAATATGGCTACTGCACACTGCTGCTGATTTAATATTCTCCCTAAATCTCTTCCTAAGTGTTCCATAAACCTGCATTCTCCCCTTCCATGAACAAAGAGTAGGAAGGGAATCCACTTTTGCAGGCTAACTCTTATTCTACAATATTCCTCATTTTATAGCAGCTGGGTTGAGAATTACTTTATAGAAGCTTATTTGCCTTCATGTAATACAGGAAAAAAGTCTCTTATTAAAAAACCCTAGAAAATTAATTTCCTCACTGTAAAGTAATAAATTGCTAGTATCAGGGGTTGTCTCCCTCACTCTGGACCTTACCCTCTTATTGGGACAGTTCATACTTTACTGACCCACCCACAAGAATCAGCTCCAGGACTAATGATCCCAATAATTGGGCAGAAGGAAAAAATGAGCACCTGGATGACCTCTAGAACACTACCCTCTGTTCACCTTCTCTACACCAGTCATTGTTTTCTTTGCTGGTAAGGAATCTCCCAAGAAGGGGAAGATATATTCTTCTTCTTCCAAATTAGAATGCTTTGCCATGAAAAGAATGTTTCCCTGGGTGGTTGGTAGAAATTGAAACCCCATTTTTTAAAAAGTGGAACTATAATTACATACATTAAATTGCATTATGGTTTGTGGTAAAATGCTTTCAGAGTAACAAACAGCTAATTCACAGTGGAATTTCTGGAATACAATTGAAAATAATAGCCATGAAAATGCTTTTCTTCAGCCATCAAAGAGCCTGTGTTAGATTGCTTATGATCTGATTATCCTCAAGTGAGATGACAACTACAGGGTTTTGTAGTTTGGTCCCCTTCAGTGCCATGGCAATCACCAAGAACCCATCTTCCAGTAAGGCAGACCGCCCCAGACCCAACCTGCACCTCCCCCTTCTAAGAAAAGGGTGCTGTACAAGCAAGACATTACACTACTTTACATTCTTCCTTTTATTTCAATCTGCTTCTCTAAGACCAACTGTCACTGTTGAGGGCAAAATCTTCCAATTTTATATTATTAGAAGTGGGTTGCGCCTGAGGCAGTTACATATTGATGAAATCTTAGTCATTACCCACATGTGTACATACTATCTGTCTCCGTTCAATTTTCTGCTGTCAAGAACATGGAGAAGTAATGTTAAAATTTTCATTTTCCTGAAAGTAAAGCAGATATACACGTCTTCTGCTTTTTCTGCAGTAGAATTTTGATCTGATGAAACCATAAAAGCCAAAAACTTGTGGGGACAGTACAGGCATAATCGTGCTCCAACTTTAATACCATTATTTTCTTGATTCTATGTACACCTTGAGAAATCCCTGCTGATGCTTTGTGACTCCCATTTATTTTTCTTGCTGTAGCTGAACGTACGTCATTCTAACCCTAAGCCCTTTGACTGTCTGTTAAGACATTTCTCAATCATCACTAATATTTTTCCATGTATGATTGAGTTCTTGGACCCCAAAATATAGTAAACAAAAAATCTTTCAAAATGAGAAAACGTAATGAAATTGGTTAAATACAAATAACCAAAAGAAACCGTTCAAAAATAGGGAAAGAAATGACAATGGAAAGCACAGGATGTGAAACCAAGGGCTTGGACAATGCATTTTTAGAAGATGGTCATTCAAGAGATGTGTACAGGCAGATTTGGTAAGGGAAAAAAGAAGGCAAAGGTAGCAAGATTCTTTCTCACTTGGGAATTCTAAAGAAATAACAGGAAAAACATTAGAAAGTCTGGAAATCTGGAGGAATTCTTCACTTACACAGTCGAGGAATGAGGTCGAGGGACGGAAAGGGAACTGAGAAGTGAGAGTCCTCAGGGGTTCAGGCTTTCCAGTCTCTCTGTGTTTTCATCTGGAATACATTATCCTGAGATCCTCCCACACTAAATCCAGAATCTCCTTTCTGAGCTTTAAACTATATCTGCTTTATACCAAGAAAACTACTGTAAAGTTTTCAATTAATTTTAAAGAACTGTAGTTTAAGTTACTTGGAGAAATTATTTTTTATTGGAGACAGACTAGCAGAAAGTCTAGAATATATCTAAAATACACATATGCAGAAATCATATATGAACACTGAAAGGAAAGTGAAAAAACTGGATGGAATGCTAAGATCAGGAAAGACATTTTCAGTTCTATTAGTGTTATTCCATAGATTTTTAGGCAATAAATCACAATTTTAAAAAAGAATTCTCTAACATATTATTTCCATGCCACTATGGTTGCTTTGTTAATTCAAGCCTTTAAAAATACCTTCTTAATGTCTATTTTTTCCTTCATAGGCTACCTGGGGTTTAGCCACTTTCCTTGCTTTCTTGGAGAACTCACCACCATCCATCCTATTCCTTTCTTGTCCACACTTGAACCAGAATGAATTTTTCAAAAGCAAAACAAAACAAGAACAATAAAAATGTTATCCTGTTGTCAGTAATATCCTACTGATCTTAAAATAGAGCAGAATTCTTCAGGAGGCCTCATACATCATTCCACTCTGGCCTCATCTCCTGTATCTCACCCCGTTCCTCCATATACTGCTGTAACCACTCTGGCCAACTGACCTCTTCTTCCTTCCTCCCTGGTTCAGACCTCCCCAACAGTCTGAGGAATACTCTTCACCAATGCCCCTCCTCATGACATTAACCATGACTCATTTGTCAGATCTCAATTCAAATACCACTTTCCCTCAGGGAAACACTTTCTTAGTGCCTCTCAAACCACATCATACCTCCCTGTTTTTCTCCTTCAAATTAATCCCAGTTGATCCTTGTGAGTGACATAAGAGGAAGGTGAGTTCTTACACTGTTGGTGCCACAGAGACAGAGGAGCCTCTTCAAGGCCTTCTCCAACTTTGCCTCTTTTCACTGCCTTATCCCTACCTTGATTCTAGGTATTCTTTAAAGATATTTTTATACTTTTAAAAAAAGATTTTATTTATTTGACAGAGAGAGACACAGCAAGTGAGGGAATAGAAGCAGGGGGAGTGGGAGAGGGAGAAGCAGGTTTCCTGATGAGCAGGGAGCCTGATGTGGGACTCGATCCCAGGACCCTGGGATCATGACCAGAGCTCAAGGCAAAATGCTTAACAACTCAGCCACCCAGGCACCCCAATACTTTTATACTTTGCTTGAAATAAATACAAGTATTTTAATTTTTTTAAAGATTTTATTTATTTATTTGACAGACAGAGATCACAGGTAGGCAGAGAGGCAGGCAGAGAGAGAGGGGGAAGCAAGCTCCCTGCTGAGCAGAGACCCCCGATGTGGGGCTCGATCCCAGGACCCTGGGATCACTACCCGAGCTGAAGTCAGAGGCTTTAACCCACTGAGCCACCCAGACGCCCCTAAATACAAGTATTTTAAAGCATTCTAATGGTCTTTTCTTATAAACAAAGAAAATGCACAATGAAAAGGCAAGATATTTATAGAATTATAAATCATAAATTAGAAAAATCCAAAACCATAATTTAAATAATCAAACTCTCTTCTCCTGTACCCATTTCACCTTCTATAGTTATATTTCTATGAATCACTGCATCCTACCAATTATCTAAGCAAGAAACAGAGAAATATCTTACTTACTCTTGACTCAACCATATCCAGTCCATCAAAATGTGGTATTTATGTTGTACTCTCCATGTTTTCTGCTGATTGCCTTCTCACTACTGTATTACCTAGCATAGATCCCATCAGATTTCTTACTAAAATTTCTTCTCACAAAAACTCATCTGACTGCCATACCCCACTTCTCCAAACTCCCCACTACTCTCTGTTCTCCTAACGTTTTGAACTTATCTCTACTGTATCTGACTTTCCCAAATCCCTTATAGTCCTCATCTATAAAATGGAGGTTATAAAAGGATGTCAGTCTTTTGAATTGTTATAAATATTAAATGAGATTGCTTGAAAAGTTGTCATCACTTTGTCTTGTAATTATTTCTTATAAATTCAAGTTCCCACCCCCCCCCATCACTTTGGCTTTTATTTTGTTGATGGTGGGAATTGTATTACCTTCATCTTTGTATCTCAAGCGCCTGCCTCACTGACTGACACAGAAGAAGCTCTCAACAAAGGTGCTGAATAAATGAATTAATAATGATGGTGTGAAATCTCATCACACACATAAGTATTAAAAGTTCCATAAACCTCTTACACAGAAACATAATTAGACACTGAACACTTTTTAAAATTTCTGTGTTTTTTTCTTTCCTTTAAAAAAATACCAAAAGGAAACCAACATTCACCATAACTACATAGAATACCATAGATGTCAGGAAATGTATAAATTAAAATTGTTATAATAAACTCAAATTCACCCACATTGCACATAATGTCTATTGAGGTACCCTATTTAATAGTATAAGTAGTAATTGCAAAAATTATATACATGCAATGTGGGTGAAGTAGTGTTATTATGAGAACTTTACATCATATATGTCTGGACATTTTTTCTTTGGGATGGCACTATTTCTGCACATTAATAAAGTATTTAATATATTTTCAAGGAATTTCTCTAAGAAAATGCAATTTAATTTTCAGATGGAGTCTTTGTAGAGAGACAAATATATTCTTCCATTTCTTTTCACAGGTGTAGATCTCTCAGGAATACTCAAACCAGTCACCGAGGATTCCTTGGCTAAAGAGCTCAAAATCTGCTCAATGTGCAAAACCTCAGGACTATTGTTAAAATTCCAGGCAAAGTAGAAATCATTTGAGCCAGAAATTACACAATTGTATACAGACCTCCAAACCAGTGGTTCTTCCCTAGAGCATTTTTAATCATTTTAGGAGAAAACAGTTTTATTTTAAAAAGCTTAAAACTTGGAAGCATACAGTATTGGGGCAAAAGGCAGACAAAGTGATCTTGCAAAGTAAACCCCTCCCCTACAAGTGATCACCACAGACAAAGCTTCTAGAAAGCTTTTAAGTCTGTAAATTGAAAAATCTGGAATCATTGGTCCCAGAAATATGCAGTGCCTTCAGTAAAGATCAGTTTTATATAATTATTATTTTTGGATTTGAACCAGAAAAGCCTCTGTTTTTAAGCAATTAGGAACTTTAAGAGCTGAGATGTGAATGCTCAATCTGGCCATCTAAGTTCAAATATCTTATAATTAAAAAGAAGTTCAGGAAAACAACAAAATGAAACAATTTCTTTTCTGGGACTTGAAATTTTCATTCTAAAGTTTTACATGGAAAAATAAACAGTAATATCCATGAAATGTCTGAAAAGGAACACAGATAGAGGACTAGCCCAAATAGGTACGAAGACATACTATAAAATATCAGCAATTAAAACGACATTGTACTGGGGTGTCTGGCTGGCTCAGTTAGTGGAGGTTGCAACTCTGGCTCTCAGGGGTGTGAATTTGAGCCCCATGTTGGGGGCTAAAGTTTACTTAAGAATAAATAAAATCTTTTAAAAAATGGTATTGTATTGGAATAGGAATAACCAGGTAGACCAATGGAACAGAAATTCTAGAAACAGACAAAAATACATATGGGAAATAAGAATATGATAAATCTGGCTATTCATATTGATAGACTGCTGACAAACTTTTTAAGAACTGGCATTGATTGAAACTATGGATAAACACTTGGAGAAAGATAAAGTTGGACTGATACCTCATTACATACTCCAGGAAAAACTAAAAAAAAAAAAAAAAGAAGATAGGGATTTTTAAAAGAAAACCACATAATATATGATATGAAAATATGGGTGAATTTCCATATTACTTTCAATTAGGGAAGGCTTTTCTAAACATGATATAAAATCCAAAAAAAGAGGAAAACTTGACAAGTGAAAACACATAAAATTAAACTTCTACCTATTAAGAGTATGGGGAGAAACATCATAAGAAACTTGTAAGACAATATACTTAGAAAAAAACCATAAAAACAGCTATCACAGACAAAGGTAAATTATCCTAAATGTGAAAAACCATCAGAAATTGAGAAAAGAGCAGAAATCCTAATAGACATCTAAGAGAAAGATATGAGAATTCTTGGGGGAAATAAATGCCCCTTTAACACATGAAATGATATTCCATCTGACTCATATTAAATATAAAATAAAACTATACATCAAGGTATCATTTCTTACTTATCAACTTCACAAAAATCCGAAGTTCGTATTGCTGGTGGGAAAAAAATGGCCCCACTGCTATGCAGGATAATTTGGCCATCTCTAGCAAAATTTCAGATATATCTGTGACCCAGAAGCCCCATTTCCCAGAATTTATCTTACTGATACATACGTGCAAGTATGTAGTCACATATGCACAAGGGTATTAATTGCAACAATGTTAGTAAGAGCAAAAGACTGGAAAAGCCAAGTGTCCAACAATAAATAATTAGTTGAATAAACTATGATACACTCACTGAGTGCCATATTATGTGGTTTTTAAAAAGGGAGCCCTGGGGCGCCTGGGTGGCTCAGTGGGGCCTTCAGCTCAGATCATGATTCCAGGGTCCTAGAATCGAGCCCCGCATCGGGCTTTCTGCTCAGCAGGAAGCCTGCTTCTCTTCCTCTCTCTCAGCCTACCTCTCTGCCTACTTGTAATCTCTGGCTGTCAAATAAATAAAATCTTTAAAAAAATTAAAAATAAAAAAAATAATAAAAAGGGAGCCCTCTGTACGCTGATGCAGAGATTGCTTACATACACTTTTAAGCAAATATATCCAAGTACAGAGGAGTGTCCATCTTATGTACATTTTATGCAAGGAAGAGGGAAAACGTGTGCATATGTGTGCTTGCAAAATGAAACAATGGAAGGATAAACAAGACACTAATAAGACTGTTTACCTATGGGAATAGGCTTACAAAGTAATATAGAAATGGGATTTGCATGACATAAAGCAATTAGTCAATACCTGTAGTTATTTCTAGAGGTCAGGGGAATAGGCTGGAGGGAGCAGGAATGGAAGTATGTGTATATATTTCTATATAACTTTAACTTTTAAATTATGAAAATGCATTATTTCCTGAAAAAATATAAACAAATTATAAAATAGTTCCCTAAAGTTGAAATTATCTACTGATAGCCTAAAAGCAATTTTAGCTCAGTAGCAATGAGTACCCATAGCATCCAGATTTTAATCTCTTATTTTCAGGCTCTTTGGAGAAATATTAATTTTAAAAGTGAGATAAAGACATTATAATGTGATCCTAGGACACATTTTTGTGCCAGTAACAAAGAAGCTTTCTAGAATCAGTGGGACCAGTTTGAAGGTGTCACACTAGCTAAAATTGTGGATGAAACAAGTCATAAAGTGATGATTAGATGGACTGGTAGTAGATTGACTATGGAAGGCCCACAGAAAAAGTTGCCTTTAGAGTAAAGACCAGCAAGACGGACACATGAATGTCTAGGAAAAGAGCACTCTAAACCCAGAAAGAGGAGCACCTGGGTGGCTCATTGGTTAAGCGACTGCCTTTGGCTCAGGTCATGATCCTGGAGTCCCAGGATTGAGTCCCGCATTGGGCTCCCTGCTTGGCAGGGAGTCTGCTTCTTCCTCTGACCCTCCCTCTTCTCCTGCTCTCTCTCACTCACTCTTTCGCTCAGATAAATAAATTAAAAAAAAATTTTTTTTCAACCCAGAGAGATAACAGCAAATGCAAATGTTCTAAATTCAGAGAATATCTGCGGCATTGAGAGTCACAAGGTGGCCATAGTGGCTCGAGTATAATAGTTATGGGGAATATAACGAATGAAAGATGATGCTGGAACCACAATGGGTCCATATCACAATAGGAATATATGGCTTCCACTAATGGCCAAGTGACAGTGACGTATTAGGACACTAGAAAGTTAGAGACCCTTGCTATACAGAGACAAGTCATCTCAATAACATACATCTTCTAGTACTTGTAAAACCAAATAACTACCTCTGAACCTCTGACTCTGGGTGAGAAGCTCAGAAAAATGTTAAAAGTGTGTATTGACTTTTATTAGATGTGTGCAGCAATTTTCCAAAAGAAAGAAATAAGCTGAGGCAAGAACTGGTTTAGAAGCAGTAACAAAAGGGAACAGAGATTGAGGTCTCAAAATGTTTATAAAGCTCACTGCTACCAACTCCAAACTCAAGAAGTAAGAGCCAAAATACCCTGAACAACAAAGCCCCACCAAGACTCAGACCTTTGGCAAGGATGAGGTTGAGATGTGGCCTTCCCCCTAAAACTAAGGGCTTCACAGTTGGTGCCACACTGTTGACAGAGAGCCCTGGAGGCCCAGAAGCAAAGACACCAGGCTTTAGCATTCTGTATGGGAAAGGATGAGGGTGTGTTTACTGACACATAAAACTAATGAAAGCAAATCAATCCAAAGCCTACTGAATTTTCAAGGGAACTATACTGACAAAGAAATGACAAACCTCAATTGAAAAAGGCTTTGAATGTCTGGGCCACAAAACAATCCTGGGGGTCCCAAATTTGTGCCAGAATGGAGTGGCTACAAAAGCTTTATAGCCCCAGAAGTCATACTCCCCTAAATCCACTTCAGTTGTGGCCATGGAAGATAATAGGCAAGGACAAACCTCCCAGAAAGTCAAACTAGAGGTCAAAATAACTATGAACAAAAGCGTTTTTGCCACAGAGCAGAAGCAGGTCTAATCAAGGAACTCCATTCACCCACAGCAGAAGGCTTTGACAATGCTCACCCTTCAGGATTTTATCATTGTTATGAATTTCCCTTTTCAAAGTGGAAATGTGAATTGTAATTATCTTGTCCCTGCTCCACCACTCTGTGTGTGTGTGTGTGTGTGTGTGTGTGTGTGTGTGTGTGTTGGGGGATGGACTGGAAGGGTTAGCAGCCATAAATCTGTCTTTTGTTTTATAGGTCTCAGGAGCCATGTTTAAACCTGATGAATAGTGCTATGTAGAACAGCACCTAAAGATCCGAACCTTTGCAATGGTTGCAGTAAATGAACAGGACTTTGGGTTGCCAGAAAGCTAGTGCCACGAGAAGAGACTAGTTAGCTATTCACTAACTCATTTCCTTCCTCCTGGACACTCTTATCCAGACCACCTGTCCCAACCCCCCTTATCTGCGTCAGAAAAACCTCTGCCATGATCGTATTTGTAGAGGCTGCTTTTAGACAAATAGGCTTGAGGGATGGAATACAGACAGGCCTATCAGGAGACCCACCTCAAAATAGCCTCAGGCCCTAAGTGACCAGTGGGCTACTTACAAGTAGGCACATTTACCAAAAAAAGGGTAGATTCCATAGGTCACCATATGTCCTCATCTCCCCCCATTAAAAACAGCCCCCACACACTACCTCCTGGCAGATAGCCTCTCCTCTGCCTCCTGCTTGCCACCCCCTTGCAGTGTATGCAGGCAACTCTCTCCTTTGTCCTGCCTCAGGTGAATTCTTTCACTCCCCATGCCACACGCTTCTACCCAATCATCACACCACATTTGGAGGCCCCCATCTGGTCAGATAGACACCCCACTTAGACACCACATTATTCTTCCTCTTTTCCACTAAGATTTTGACCATGAGGATAACCTTGGAAATCAGGCAGTGAAGAACACAGAGCCTTCATCGCCTGAATACTTGAATGATCTCATGGAACAGGGCCTTCCTCTTCTCCACCATCTCACAATGAAGTCTGAATAAAAAGTAAGCCACTGAGATTTCTTTTACATTTATAGGACCTGTAAACAATGAGACAGGAACTAAAATTAAAATTTTTCAAGGAATGAACAGATACATCCCTCCAAAAGGATAGATAACGGCTATCAGAAAATGCAACATAAAAAGTTATATGAGAATTAGAATCTGGCAGATGAGAATGGCCTTTCCAATTCTGCTTTTTGTGGTGCCCGACATGACCAGAAATGAAAGGAAAAATATCATTAAGCCCAAGGATTCTAAGGCAGACAGGTTGTGATACAGAAGCTGCAAGTGTTGAGGGTCTGCAGGGGGTCAATTCCTGCCGGGGGTGACTCCTGCCCATGGAAGCACAGATTCCCCCCAGGTGACGTCACTTGAAAGTGCTAGCGGTATCCTGCCCCTTGCAATGATGGCTTGTAGAAGCTTGGTCTCTCTTCAGATTTTGCAGAGGGTTGATTCTACTCCAAGCAATCAAGTACTCTTTTGTCTCTTCTATTCCATGCTTTATTTCTATTCTGAATACAGTGTTCTCTAGGATCCCCTAGAAAATTTATCTTGCTTATTTAACTTGCATAGTTACCTATTACATATTGTAGTGTTAGGCAATGTTTTACCCTCTTGTCAAAGAGTAAGAGGATATCAGAATGCTTTAACTCCTATCACTTGTAATTATATGCCATTGTTATCCAGTATTTTATTCTATATGATTAAGAAATTGTGTACATCTTCTTAAACAAACCACATTTGTTTAGATTTACTCTTTTTTGTACCATTTGCTTTACTCAGCCTTGCTTTCTACATCTCAAATCTTTCTTCTGGGATCACTTTTATTCTACCCTGAGTACATCCTTTAGAAGAACTTTTAGCAAAGAGTCCATTGGACTGCCAGATTTATTTGTTTATTCTTCATTTTGTTAAAAATGCTTTATTTGACATATTTCTAAAAATATTTTTCTGGATGCACAATTCTAGATGGATGGTTATTTTATTTTATCATCTTGAATATATTATGATTATCCTCCTTTGTTGCTATTGAGAAGTCAGCTAATTGTTATTCTGTTGTATTTTTAAATTTTATGTATTACTTAAACACTATTTATCTAGTATCTACCACACACTGGACTCTGTTCTAAGCACTTAACAAGAATTAACTTATTTAACCCTCAAAACAACCCAGTGAGTGTAAGGTATGTACTATAACTGTGATTCCTAGTTTACAAATTATTTAAAGCATAGACAGTTTAGCCTTTTGCCTAATGTCACCCAGTTAGAGAGGGTTTGACTCAGTATTTGAATACCAGCTGTGGGGCTCTGGAGTCCAGTTCTGAGGTGTTTTTCAAATGATGCCTTTCTCCCTTTTCTTTCCACCTGCTTTAAAAAACTCTTTGTCATGTTTAACAAGACTTGTAATACAGATGTTTCTAACAATCTAAAAAAAATAATAATAAAAAAGTAAAAAATAAAAAAAAATTTTATAAAGATTTTTAAAAATTTACTTGACAGAAGTCACAAGTAGGCAGAGAGGCAGGCAGAGAGAGAGAAGGAGAAGCAGGCACCCTGCTGAGCGGAGAGCCCGATGCGGGGCTCCATCCCTAGACCCTGGGATCATGACCTGAGCTGAAGGCAGAGGCTTTAACCCACTGAGCCACCCAGGTGCCCCAAAAATAAAAAACATTTTTGAGAAAAAAATATATCCCTGTCTTTGGTATTCTGTATTTTAATGAGAGTAAGTAAACACTTTTCTTTGCTTTAATCATTTTTATTTAAAATTTGTTGGGCTCCTGGAATCCATGGGTTAGTACTTCTCAACAATTGTTAGTTTTTTTCAGCTATTTTTTTTTTTAAACAGTCTCTCAGTCATTTTTTCCTTATTATTCCTTCAAGAACTGTGATTAGATATACGGTGAATTTTCTTACTTTGTCTATCATGTTTCTCAACAATTCTTTCATAGAATTTCTTTAGTTTCCCTCTCTGTCCTATATTCTGGATACTTTCATCAGGTTATGTTTCTAGTTGATGATTTATCTTTAGCTGTGCCAAATATGCCCTTCAGGCATAAGTTTCTAGTTTAAATTATTTCATTTTTAGAAATTTTACCTGATTCCTTTCTAAACATGATGACCTATATTTTATATTCTTTTGTTCCTTAATTATACTTCAAATTTTTTCCTTTATTCATTTAAACATTTTGAGCACACTTTATATTCTGTAGTCTTTATCTCTAACATCTCAATCCTTACAAATCTGATTCTATGTTTTATTATTTCCATGACTCTCTCTCTTAATAATCTGTTTTTTTGTGAATTAGTGACTTTTTAAACAACATAATATACTTTTGAGCCATAATCTGGGAGAATTCTTTGAAGCTTTTAAAATTTGTTTTCTTCAGGGGCGCCTGGGTGGATCAGTTGGTTAAAGCCTCTGCCTTTGGCTCAGGTCATGATCCCAGGGTCCTGGGATTGAGCCCCGCCATCAGGCTCTCTGCTCAGTAGGGAGCCTGCTTCCTCCTCTCTCTCTCTCTCTCTGCCTACTTGTGATCTCTGTCTGTCAAATAAATAAAAAATAAAAATCTTTAAAAAAAATAAAAAATAAAATAAAATTTGTTTTCTTCAAAGAGGTTCAACATTTGCTTCTGATAGACATCAGAGACTATTATCAGTCTAGAATCACTTTAAATAATGTTTTCAAGTTCTGTTCTGTTTTGTTTTGTTTTTCAGAATTACAAAGACAGCATGAATTGTGACCTGCTCAAATGAGCAAGAGAATTGGGATTACTATTTCTTAGGGGAGTTGTTTTCCCTCATTCTGTTCTATGTAGAGCTAAGGTGTATGTCACCACTTTTTGTCTCCGTGGACCTAGGTTTGCTTATTTCTTTGCTGTGAGGCAGGTAAATGAATTAGTGAAGATGGTGCCCTTTGGAGTACTTGATCTTACGCAGATTTTAAAAAAAAATTTTAAAGAGTTATTTATTTGTTTTAGAGAGAGGAAAGTAGGAGGGGCATTATGCAGATTTTTTTTTAATTTAACTTCTAATCTTGCTTTGACACCAGGCTTTATCTTCTGTCCATTTCTCACGTGTAACTCAAGACTCTGGGCTTTAAAAGAGAGGCATATCATCCGAGGAGAAACCTCTTTATAGATATTAATTTTCTTCCAGCTCAGTCATGTATTAAAGATTTTCTTTAATAATCCACCAGCATTCTTATTTGTGTTAGGTATAGCAGTCTCAATAAACATTCACCATTCTCTGATGTTATCTGAATATCAGCAACCACCAACATTCACCAGCAAGAATTCAATGAGTTCTTATACTGTATTAAACATTTTTCCTAGACACTGGGGATAGGGGAGCAAATCAAGACAAACTAAAACAAAACAGCATCTGACCTAATGGAGCTTGTAGTATTGCTTGTAAAACAGTCATTGAAGAAAGGTAATTAAACAAAATGCGATCAGTGTGGTGAGTTCGACATTTGCATATGGCTTGTCCATATCACTGATCTAAAAGCCTTTATATTAGGTAAATATGCACATTTAAATGTCCTAGAAACCATCTGAAACCATATGCAGATGGTGACTCCAACAAATGCCACTGAATCTAGAATGGTTGACCACATACCATCTAAGAAATCTTGATATATAACTTCAAAAAAAGTCTAATTTAAGAAGAATTATGCTAAGAAATCTTAATGCATAACTTAAAAAAAAACAAAAAACAAAAAACAAACAAACAAAAAAAAACCAAGAGGGGCACCTGGCTGACCCAGTCAGAAGAGCACACGACACTTGATCATGAGCTTGAGGCCCACGCTGGGTATAGAAATTACTTAAATAAATAAATAAACTTTTTTTTTTTTTAAGATGCTATTTATTCATTTGACAGAGAGAGACACAGCAAGAGAGGGAACACAAGCAGGAGGAGTAGGAAAAGGGGAAGCAGGCTTCCCGCCTAGCAGGGAGCCAGATGCGGGGCTCAATCCCAGGACCCTGGGATGACCTGAGCTGAAGGCAGATGCTTAACCAACTGAGCCACCCAGGCGCCCCAATAAATAAACTTTAAAAAAAAATGTTGCATGTAAGGGGAAGTGAAGTAGTTAAAAGAAGAGAAAGGCAGAATCTTTTCTTTACTGGTGCTATTTGAGATGGTTCAATGTGACAAATGTACAGTGGGGGAAGAGGCAGTTCTCCAGAGGGCACCCAAAAAGGGGGAGAGAAGTAGAAAAGGGGAAGAGAACCCAAGCCAGGTGCCACTCAGCACCAATGTGGACTCTAGGTCATCTGCGTACTGCCAGCAAGGAAAAGCAGGACCATAAAGAGCCTGTAAAGGAATCCCAGGGAACTGTAGTTGAAACTCCCCTGGCAACTGCTTCTAGCCAAAAGCTGCAGTCACCAGATGTCCGCTTTCTAAAGGAAGAATGTGTATGAGCTGGGCCCCAGGGATTTCCCACTACTGATATCTGAACTTAGTTGATATAATTCTATCCAAGGACTCTCAAACCTCAGACATCCAGGGTGTCTCCATTTTTTTTTTTTTTTAACTTTCCCCTCACTACTCTTAGTATACAGTATCAAAGTCTTAATAAGCACCTAAATCTATGACTGGGTTTTTAGAAGTGTAGTTTGTTTGTTGCAAAAAGAAACTCCTTTTTTCCCCAGTCCTCTTTTGTGGAGATGCTGGGGCTTTTCAGATGATTTTGGGACTTGAAAGTGAAAGGGAATATGCAGCATATTTAATAAACTCAAAAATAATTCTGTATGGCTGAATGGAAAACAGATATGGTATGAAAGAAGATGTACTCATATTTTAAAAATTGTTACTAGACATTCCTTAAATTCCAAAAACATTCCAAGTACAATGTATACTTTCTGATAACACAGTTTATAATACCATGGAAAGAAAAAAATGGCAAATCTGTGAAAGTCAATAATACATGAGTTGTTTAGGGCAACTCTGTAAGTGTAAGTAACTGTAGCTGCAAGGAGATCATTATTTGAAAAAAAAATCATTTAAATTGAGAGGATAATACTAACAGACATCTAGACATCTTCTAGAATAAACATAATACAGTTGGGATAAACTCTTGAATCATGCATTTTATTTAAAAATTTTCAATTTAAAAGTTTTCAGAATTTCAAACCATCTTAGAAATGATCTATTTCTATTCTACGCCCTTTAACAATGAAAACAGTCTCAAGTGATTTCCTAGAAGTTGCCCTGAAACTCTACAAAAAAGAAAAAAAGACATTTAAATATACAAACAACTCATTCAAACACATAGTGGCTAGAATTTGGGAGTATGTGGCTGCTCTACAGAAAATAAAAAGTTCTCTTCTTAATCAGGAGTTTTGTATTGACACTGAAACATGGCCCAGAACATGTACTGGCTTGGGGAACAGAAGGTGAAAGAATGTTAGCACCAAAAAAGAACTCAGACAACAGTTTCAAACTCATGTTTAAGCATCCATCGATCCAAATGCAAATACTTAAGGCCACAGAGATTGAATTCCAACTGGATATGTAGTTAGGTATAATGCAACAGGAAAAAAAAAAACGATCTCAGAAAGAAAGAAGGAAAAAGGAGGACACGCTTCTAGACTTCACAGATGTGGGCTTTTCTTGCCAAGAAAATGCCTTCCAACAATAGGATAAGGCTTGGGATGCTTGTCTTCATGGTAATCACTTGAAATTAACTTATCAGCTCAGCCAACAAGAGGAATTAGATCAAACAAATTTTGATATAGTGTTCATCAGATAGCTTAATTGCATCCAAAATGAAAGTATTATCTTTGTTTGCCAAACTAGCATTGGAGAAATTAAAATAAGATTAAGAGCATCCATTTTGTAATCATCTTCTTAATGAAAAATATAACAAAACCATAAATATTGTATCTGTAATCCACAGTGGGAATTTAAATTGTGGATCCTACCAAAAACATAGAAAAAAATAAAAAAATCTTTCCAATTTCTATCACTGAACCCTTTCTTTCTCAAGCCACCTGAAAGGAATAATAGGCATTTTTAAAAAAAAATCTAATTTTCCTCTTCTTTCCATTTGTCTTTGACATGTCGAAAAAGCTGAGATCTCTATTATTTAAAAACCAGTAAGTTTTGAAAGACATGGTTCATGGTTCATGAGATCTTGATTTGTGATTGACTAACTACTGGATAAATTTCCTGAGTTTTTAAGAGTATCTACAAAGAAACAAATTTGAAATAGTCATTGTGGAGTCATTTTAATCTTGAATGATTTACCAAAATGTTTTCTTCTTTCTTTATAACCTAAAGATACCAAATACCTGTTATGTTAACAGAAAAAGTATTTATTTGAGGATTATGCTTCATTATTCTTAATAATGGGGGAGGCACCCAATCACAAACAAAAGAAACAAAATCAAATCCTCATGTTTGGTCATTCATCTCTAAAATCTTCCTCTATTATTGTGCCAAAATCTAAAATTATCCTGCTCTCCTCCTTTTGCCCTCCTACTAGCCATTCCTAGAAGTCATGACATGCCTAGCCATGTCAAAGTGCTTCTAGGAACAGCTTGTTATATGACTCAAGATAGCACAGGCCCAGTGACACTGAAGAGGAATGATAGCCCAAAGGGGGCTTTGGGAATTCAGTGAGTACACAGCTGGTTTAAAACATAGGAAAGCTGGGCACCTGGATTTCTCAGTTGGTTAAGTTTCCAACTCTTGGTTTTTGGCTCAGGTCATGATCACTGGCCATGGGATCCAGCACTGCTTCGGGCTCTGTGCTCAGTTTTGGATTCTCTCTCTCCCTCTCCTTCTGCCCCTCTACCCCACTTGAATGCTTGCTCTCTCTCTAATTGTAAGGGCCTAGTCAACCAGAGCAGCCCCACCCCCGCTGAACTGCCATTTTGTTGTAAAACTTAAATTGACTCTGGTCCCCCCTCCCCCCGAACTTACTTAAAAATAAGTCCCGGAAACCAGCCCCAGGTAACAAAGCCCAAATACAAGGGTGGGTCAGGCCAGGTGGAGACATCCTATCAGTGGGGGGACGCATACTGTCTCCCTAGTTACCAAGGAGTATGGGCCCCACCCTTTGGGCACCTTTTGGGTGCCAATTCTGAACAAGGTGATAGGCTGGTTCAAATGTCTACTAGGGTAAATTGTAATTCAATTGGTCACCTAGCATGACTGTGCAGCTTTCTCTGTGTGTTACAATTTCATTGGCCACCTGTGCGTGGCCTGGCCCAACTGCATGGCCTTTGCTCTATAAAAGTTAGCCTGTGAAACAGAGAGAGGTCGTCCTCTCTGTAAGGGGTGGCCCCAACCAGTCTGCTTGTCCGCCGGTTTGATTCTTAATGCTTGGCGCGAAATAAAGCTTTGCTTGACCTTTGCTTTGTATCAGTCTCGCTCCTTTAATCACGGACCCATTATTGGGGGACCCAACATTGGGGACCCAACAAAATAAACAAACATGGGAAAGCAATATCAGTAACTCTCGTTGCAGAGCCACTGATGGGCTCCTGCGTCCCACCTGTGCCTACACCAAATCCTAAACACACAGTAAATACATCCACATCCCAAGGGCCACCCTAGCTTTGCCCCAAGGAAATCTTACAGGAGATAGTCTCAGACTCCCTCCTAGACAGTATTTATTTCCTAAACTTGCTTTGCTCCCCCCTCAAGCCTACGTGAAGTTTTAAAGTCATACTCCACCGGGTACCACAGTTTCCCTCTAGTCTTGCTTTTGTCCCCAGTTTGATCCTGAACTAAATTAACCCTGACAAAACTTTCCAGGAGGCTTACATTGTGTTTTTTTTTTAATGTGCATTAGCTGTCAGTTTTTGAAATCAGATGATTTTGATAGTGTCAAAGTATTGTCCCCATATGCCCCCCAAGCAATTATTATTAATTTTACAGCATAAATAAGTAAATAAGCCCTAAAAAAAACCTTGATAGTGGAAAAATCTAGGAAATGTCACCTTATCCGGGTAATAAAGATTGACATCACCAGTAAAAAGACCTATCAACATAGTATCAGAAGTTATATTCTAGGAGCTAGCAGAAGACCAGTCCTAAAGACAGGCCTTTCTTTGGAATGTGCAAGGTTAGAGTAATTCAGACCTGGTGAGATAATGCTTTCTTGCATAATGGGAAAACTACTGATATCTAAATAAATCTGTTGCTTATAGTATTGGATCAATGTTAATTTTTGAAGTATGGATTATACCATGGTTGTATAAAATGTTAAAATGAGGGGAATCTGGATTCAATGAGTTGAATAGTGACCCTCAAAAGCAATAGGTACAAGTTCTAACTCTCAATAGGTATAAATGTGACCCTATTTAGGAAAGGGGTCTTTGCATAGAGTTGGCTACACTGCTCTCCAAGCACAGGACAAATTCCAGAAAAGATCTCAGCAACCTCCCACCTCCACTTTCTCTAATGTCTGTCCTCCCACTGGAAGGCTACTTTATCAGGCCCCACTCCTACCTCCTAGCCTGCTGCCTTCAGCTTCTGACAATTGACTGACGTATCTCCTACATGAGACTTGGAATACGTCAGTTGCACATGCCCACCTTAAAAAATTGGTAAGAAAGAGAATTAAAGTAATAGAAGAAATATTCTCAGCCATTGCAGTATATAATGATCTCCCCTAAATATACACTTCTCAAAAAGGCCTTTCCTGGAGATCTGTTGATTTTATGCTTCCAGAAATTTCAATAGGAATTAATGAAACTTAAACCATTGCTCCTTGCTAAAAGAAAGGAAAACCTTTCCAGGAAAACTAATGAATGTGTGTTTGAGGAATAAGCTAAACAGGAAAAGAGAGACAGAAAGATGATAAAAATCAAACATGCAGGTTGTCACCTTCAGTAAATATATATCTGGATGACTTTGTTTTGATCAGTTACCAAGTCATCACAAAGGGGGGAAAAGTGTATTTTTCCACTTCTCTTTCTTTTAGGTGGTTCCTTTTATCATCTGTCTTTGGCCACAGGTGCAATGGAAATGTTTCTGAAGAATGTATTTTGATACAAGTTGAGTACTTGCTCAAAAACCCCATAGGTTTGTTTTTTTTTTAATCCCATAGATAGATACAACTTCTCACAGAGATTTTTATAAATGAGAATATTTCATTCATCTATTAAACAAATATCTGTTGAGTTCTACCATATACCAGGCACCATTCTAAAAGTTAATACCCTTGCTTCCTAATTAGGGAGATTAGTTTAAATATAGAGGGGAGGGAAGTGGGAAGATGGGCAAATTGGGTCAAGGGGAGTGGAGACAGTCGCACCTGGGTGGTCCATTAGGTTGAGCATCTGCCCTCATCTCAGGTCATTGTCTCTGGAGCCTGGGACACAGCACTACATTTGGGTTCCCCTCCCTGTTCATAGGGGAATCTGCTTCTCCTTCTCCCTCTGCCCCTCCCCAGCCCTGCTAGTGTTCTCTCTCAAATAAATAAAATCTTTGGAAAGAAGTGTGTGTTGGGAGGGAGACAATGGGACATATAGTCTTCTAGTTATAGAACAGCTAAGTTACGGGAATAAAAAATACAGCATAGGGAATATAGTCACTGGTATTGTAACATCATCATGTGAAGACAGATGGGAGCTACACTTATGGGGAACAGAGCAAAATGTATAAAGTTGTTGAATCACTACCCCTGAAACCAATGTAACATTGTGTGTGAACTATACTCAAAGAAAGAAAGAAATTAAGAAAGAAAGAAAGAACGAAAGAAAGAAAGAAAGAACGAACGAACAGGAAAGAAAGAAAGAGAAGGGAGGGAAGAAGGAAGAAAGGAAGAAGGAAAGATTCAAGATAGAGAATGGGGAGAGAGCTTATTATTTATTATGTAATCATGAAAGTTTCACTGAGGAGAAAACATTCAAGCAAAGTCCTGAAGGATGAAAGGAAATTAATCACCTAAAACCAAAAAACAAAACAAACAGAAAACAAAAGGGATAAAGAATTTAGCAAGGAAGAGATAATATTAACAATGATAAAAGGAATAGCTAATATTTAGTATACACCAAGCATTCTGTTATGGACATTACATGTATTAACTCTTTTAATCTTCCAATAAGGAAGGAGAAGTACTATCCCAGTTTTAAGTAAATTTATTCCACTTAAGTAAATCATCCAAGGTCACAGAGGATGTAACTGGTGGAGTCTGAATTTGAACCCAGATCTGTGCCCTTGCAAACATTGCCCAGAATCAGCCTGACTCCAGTTTTAAAATAAAATCTCACTGACCACTGGAAACACTGATACATTAACACCACCCAGAAATATCTCGTCTCCATATTTCTCTAATCTTACCCACCCTTCAAACTCAGCTCAATTACAACCTTCTCTGCACTTCAACAACAACAACAACAACAACAAATAATTAATTGCCATTTCCAGACCTCATCATGATTTAACATTCAGTCTCTGAAATAACACACAACCAGAGGTGCCTGGGTGGCTCAGTGGGTTAAGCCTCTGCCTTTGGCTCAGGTCATGATCTCAGGGCCCTGGGATTGAGCCCCACATTGGGGTCTCTGCTCAGCAGGGAGCCTGCTTCCCCCTCTTTCTCTTCCTGCCTCTCTGCCTCCTTGTGATCTCTCTCTCTGTCAAATAAATAAAATAAAATCTTTAAAAAAAAAAAAAAGAAATAACACATAACCAGAATCCTTAGACATAGGTTACATGGTAGTTCTCAAAATTCAATGTGCACAAGTATCCCTTGAATGGTGTGTTAACATAAAAATGGTTGTAGCTCCCATCCCCCAAGTTTCTGACTAGGTGGGTATAAAGGAGAATTTGCATTTTTAACGTTCAAAGAGATGCTGATGCTACTGGTCTGCTGATTCTTTGAGAATCCCTGTGTTAAGTAACTTGGGCCAAATCTACTCAGCCAATAAATGGCAGAGTCAGCTGGGATTTGTATTCAGGTAAATAAGCATCCAAAACTTGCATTCTTCACTAGTACACCAGTATTAACATGTACTATTCCAACAGGGTTTTTGCTAAATACCAAGTATTTGGCACTTAGCAGACTTCATACTGTTTACTGGCTTATTTTTCATTCCTCAAATCAGAGCACATTATAATGAGCTCCCCTTGGTACCCCAGCACCTAGCAGCATTCTACTTAACCAAGATGCTCTGTGAACATTGTTCTGTTGTCATCTCCCTTTCTGCTTGGTTTAGGCTACTTTGACTGCCAGCATTCACAACTTGCTCAGACTAGCTTTTGCAGTGGAAGCTTGTTATAAGGATGTGTGTGACAATTAGCAAATTTTGGCAGGAATCTAAGCCTGGACTCATCTATACTGGATCTGATAGTGTTCTGGACCGCAGGCAGATTTGGTTATGCCAGCCACATACTCATTTCAAAGCTATTCTGAATATGTCTGTTTCCCTTTGTGTCAATCTACTTTCATTCCTATTGCTGTTTCATGGATTCTTTTCATTTTCTCAGGCCGATTCCTGAGAGAAAAGCTCCTGATAGGTAGAGATGATTACTACTGTCCCTATCTGGATAGTGCCTTTCATGCTTGGCCAAGTAACGGGCTTCGGCACCATCTACCAATCAGCAGCCCGTGAGTCAGATGCCCAGCCTTGGTCCAGTCAGCTATGGTCATCTGGAAAGGGTCTCAGGGTCAGAACATAGTTAGCCGGGAATGCACTCAGCAAGGGCTGTGGGCACCGTCCATGTGATAGACACATCTGGTACAAAAATTACTTTCTACCAGGTCTCCTCCTTCTATTATTTCTAATCATATAAAGTATTCAAGTAAATGACATGAAGACTTTATAAATATATTCTGCGGTTCACAGAGTTTTCTTTTCTTACGACTTTTTGTTCATTAATTCTTTGATGCAATTTCTCCTGTAGTTTTACATGTAATATTATATTCTCAATGGAACATTGTAATAGAGCTATAAAGAATGAGAAATAACAGTGGAGAACTATTAATCCCTTATCCCAGAATGTGAGAATAGCATCTTAATCCCATATCTCAGAGGGTGAGAATAGATATGGGAGGGAAGTTCTGTTTTAGGTAAAATGACCCTGACAGTCTCATAAATTCAACTGTCGGCCTGTGTTTGCTCTCTTGGCAGAGCCAGAGTATAATAATTGAAACCTTTTATTCTTCAAACAAAACCTATATTTTCAGAAAAACTTGGACAGAGATTTTGTTTTACCTTGGATAGTTTATACATTCTTTTAATTTTTTTCTTTTTTTTCCCTCAAATAGAATACCATATATTAAGTTTCCAGAGTCAGTTAGGCAAACATATAAAATTTAAACCAATCTTACATTTCTAAAGGATTTTAATCTTAAGAATTGCTACCATTATTAACCCACTAAAAAAACCCAGACTTTTTTTTAAAGCAAGAGTTCCAGCTGTGATTTTATTTGCTAGTTGCTATCCTGAAATTCATGAAGACCAATCTCAAATTTCAGAATTTCATTCATCCATAAAACAGGGGTTCAGAATGACTTGTCTCCTAAAATCAATTACTAAACTAATATACTTTATTGACTTTCCTGTTCAAATTCCTCTTCCAACATCAGCGTGTCCTGCTTTGGGGATTATCTGTATCCCACCCTCTTTGTTTTTAGGGACTTCTTAGAGCTTATTCACTCTTCCCCCATCTATTTATTGGGCTTGAGTATCTACAGGTTAGAGTCTGGGTAATTTACCTTGGAAATGATAAGAATTTCATTTTTAAAACTTCTTGTGCGTATATTTTTTAATGTTACAAGACACGGGACAAGATCTACCTTTTCATTCAGTTATTTCCCAGCAGGGGTAGGGTCATATGAAGAAAAAGATCATGATGCTGGAGAATTGTTAAATGTATATGGATAAGGGGCACCTAGGTGGCTCAGTCGTTAAGCTTCTGCCTTTGGCTCAGGTCATGATACCAGGGTCCTGGGATCAAGGCCCACATTTTGCTCCCTGCTCGGCAAGAAGCCTGCTTCTCCTTCTCCCACTTCCCCTGCTTCTGTTCCCTCTCTCACTGCGTGTCTCTCTGTCAAATAAATAAATAAAATCTTTTTAAAAAATGTATATGGACAATATACATTTAGTGAATGCTCTTATTCATTGCCAGAGGCATATTTCATAAGTGAATTTTTTAAATGCCTGTTTTAAAGTTGGAAAACTTCAGGAGAAGTAGCCTCTTTCAACTCTGAGACATAATTTTCTGAAATTAGTAAAAAAAAAAAAGTGATTTCCATAGTGTTAAATTAAGTCACATCAAATGAAATTGCATCCTTCCATCTCTTGTCTGATGCTGGTGACTGACCTGGCATCTACCTCCCTCTAAAAGGCCAGCAGAACAGATCGATGTGTCCGTATGCCTAGTCAGAGGCACAAAAAGGACAGACTTGAAAAGAAATGAATTGTCTCGAATACAAGCCATCCTTAAGTGACATCATATGGAGAAAGTGCCTCTATGATAACAGTCAGCACTGAAAGATAGACTTTTCATCTGCTATTTGAAACAAAACGTAGAATCTTAATTTAATGCTACCTGTAAAAGTTTCCTCTCTTTTAGGAGGCATATTATGACCAGCAACAAATTCCATGAAACTCTTTATAGGAGATGGGGGCCAGGGTGAACATCTGGATTCCCTCTGTACCATCAAAAGGCCTTGTGCTCAGCCTCTTAGGAACTTATTTATTCATTTTTCCAGTCAACCTTGGGATGAGAGAAGAGAGGTGGAAAAGGGTGAGAAAAATGACTTTGATATGATTAAAACTTCTTCCTGTAAGAATTAATAATTATGATTAAATAAAAATAAAGAAGAGAACAAAGAAGCCATATTGGGATGCCATGGTAAGACAATTAACAAGGCTGATTTCTGCAATGACACAATGAAGTTGCTTCTTGGCCTTTCTTTGGGCAGATACATGAGTCAGGACAGTGTATAAAAATCATTCTGTTTACAAAGAGTTGGAGGTTTGGTGGATTCCCCCCCATCCATCCCCCCCATTCTGTTCCTAGCTCTTCCTCACTGGGACAGAATAAGAACTCGAAGAAAAGATGACCTGTTCTAAATTGTAGAGAATTAATTATATCATGTCACCTTACTTATGACCCAGCTGAACTTTAATTACTCAGCTCTGCAATTCTCAAAGCCGGTGTGTAGAATACTACATTATGGAGAGCGGGGAACATTTCCTAGGAGTCTCCAGGTCTAACTTTGCACTATGTAATTTAGGTTCAATTAACTTCAGGGGGTTAACGGAACAGAGGAGGCAAGCCCTATAATTTCCAGTGCAGTTTCAAAATAAAGATCACATTCAGAAAACCTTTTTGTCTAATAGTTATGCCCCCTCCAAAGACTGCCAAACTGGTACTGGTCATTTTTTGTTGTTTTCTCCATAACAATATGAAGAATATCTGAGGCTGAAGAAAGAGTCAAACTTGCTTTCTCTGCTGCTGAATTGACAGAGACGAATAGCTACAGGGATTGTAACTCAGAATTATGGATGAATTCAGAGTGAAAGTGGGTGAAAACCACTTATTCTACTAAAGAGCGTGCATTAAATTTCTGCCATTTTAGGTATAATGGAAACATGTTATTTCCTTTCTGACAAAGCCTCTTTAGATGTATAAATCAGATCTCAACACAAGAAAAACATAACAGTACTGGGTATCACTCATGGAGGGTATCCTCTGTGTTGCAGGAATTGTACTAGGCACTTGACAAAACCCTCCTTACTCTGCAACCCATGCGGTATTGCTCTTTTCAGATGAGGACACTGAAGGAATGAAGGAAGTTTCTCATGATCACCACACTGGGAACAGTTCTGAGGCCCATGTCTGCTTCACTACAAAGCTGAACAGCTTGTCTGTTCCTGCTTCAAAACACATTAGCATATGACATCAATAATCAAATAAGAGTAATTTACATTGGTGGTTAAGCCAATCTTGATGGAGCTGGGGGTAGAATTTCCATTCACTTTCAAACGATGTGGAATAATACAACCTTTATTTTCTTAATATAGTACTTGCAGGAGATTAGATTATATCCTCATTACTAGAGGTTAAACCTGCTTTTAGGAAAGATGCAATTCACTCTCGAAAAATTCTAAGGCATACAGAGAAACTTAAGCTTTGCTTTCAAAGACCCATTCAACTGTGCATGCACAATTTAGGTTCCAATATTTGACATCCTTCTCTTTCCAATCTATCCTCAAAACTTTCTTTTACCCTAATTCCTTACCCTACCTCACCATATTTTAGAAACAGCTTAGGCTTTTAGGCAAATTAAATTCCCTTTAGACTAGGCAAAACTTTCATTATTTTGCCTAGACCTTTTTCTGTCCATAACAAGAATAAAACAGCAGGAATTTAATTCCTGTTCAGTTTGGCCCTTGTCCAGGTTGGTGATATTCCACCCCCTGCCCTTTCCATTGTTGCTAAATGCAACAGGCTCTTACAGAACCAGACTTCGGCGGGACAGCACCACTTCCAATCTGAAACAGCTGCAGCAACGTTAGCAGAATTCTATTTCTAATGATTAATAGCAAGTTTCTGAAGGGATAAAAGATTAACCAACAAATCCACAGGATTTATTTGGATCCTCCAAATTCAACATTTTCCGAATTCTCTATTTTCTAATACTCTTCTAGGCATATGTGTTACAAATAAAACATAACAACAAATTACCTTCTCTTCTAGCCTATGTTAAACTTTTATGACATATTTATAATTTATAAATCTACAGGTAATAGGAATTGGACTTTTACTGGTGAAAAGACAATCAAAATTATTCTGTAGAAACTCTCTATGGCTAGTACCTTAACAGTCTATCATTCTTAAAATGAGCCATTTGCTTCAGTCTGTCAATCTGTGCAAGAACCAAAAAGAAACTGTGGTATTAACTCTTCAAGAAAAAGGAGAATACACTCTATTTCCACTTTAATTCACCAAGTTTACAGAGACATTCTTCCAGTGACATGCCTGTATCCTGATTAGTAATACATAAGGATATTATATTATGTAAAACAGTTCTTATTGAGACATATTGTAATACTGCCTAAAGGATCACTAAAACATACCAAGATCTTTTTGATTCTATTCATTAAAGGTATTTTATTGAGTAGAGATTATGCAAGAACCTAGTGCCTCTAAATGAACACATGCAGATTTTGAGGCTTAGAGAGTTTAAATAACTTACTAAGGACACAGAACTGCTCAGTAATGGACCCAGGATTTGATCCCTATTCCATCTGACTGCAAATCTTATCCTTTTAATGTCTGAGTTAAGGCATGTACATAACTCATTATAACAGGAGGCAGAACATAAACATTATTGGAGAGGCATGCAAAATCAGAGAAGGGAAGGGTCACATTAAATTGGAAAACATAATGGATGCAAGAGGTGGTGAGCTGGACCATGTAGGATGGAAAGCACTATGAAGTTATGAGAAGAATCTGTGTATGGGGCCATCCAGAGGAATGGCAAAAAAAAAAAAAAAAAAAAAGTGCAGGAAAGGAAAGTGAATACTGGTGGGACATGGCTTGGGAAGGAGTTCTTGCCACCTGCTATACTCTGCCAATAGCGGGTGTTAGGAACTGCGAGGCTGGAGGAGAGAAAAGGAATTTTTTCCCTCCTGTTTTTCTGTGCTTGTCAGGGTAACCCCAACAATGTTTCTTCAGTCCATTGGCAGCCGTTTGCTCCTGGAGGAGCAGCAAAATAATTTGTTTCAACCTCATTAAACTCTTCCAGAAACACTAACACTACAGCCAGCCAGAATCTACTCCGCATTTGTCTGGGACCAAGCTCCATGGATCCCCATCTCTTCATGTCTTA
Organism: Mellivora capensis; assembly: GCA_004024625.1. Taxonomy (NCBI): domain Eukaryota; kingdom Metazoa; phylum Chordata; class Mammalia; order Carnivora; family Mustelidae; genus Mellivora; species Mellivora capensis. The sequence goes on along the minus strand of PISX010011388.1, from coordinate 6,494 downwards.
ATTCAATAGCTCCAACCTTTTCTTTTTGCTTCTTCCCACAATTATTTCTTGCATGGTCCCTGAATGTTCCGTTTTTGCCTTTCCAGTTGTCTAAATACCTGCTTCATCAGTATATTAAACCTCTCTGTTAAAATAACTGACATGGCGGCTGTCTCCTGAAAATATCCTGACTAAAGCACATCTTCCATGTGTCAATGCCCAAACCAGGTGATGGTGGGAAAAACAGAATTACCATAATGTGCTTATTATTAATAAACATTTAACTCTGCAAATGAAGAAGTGCTCATGAAGTGCATATGTGACCAATATCTGAGGAAAATTATGGGGTAGGATTCTATTAGCAAAGATGAAGAGAAAAGGGCTCTTAAGGAGACAGGGAACACAGACACACATGATGAGTGAGAGGGAGTGAGGTGAACAAAGGGGGAAAAGCATTCTAGGAAAGAAAAGAAGTTGCATGTGGGAGGGGCCAGAGTTGGGAGAGATCAAGATTTATTCAAGAAAGGAAGGGAAGTGCCATATGGCTGGAGCAGTGAAAAGGACTGAGAGAGGGAAATCAGATGAAGCTGAAGAGGTCAGATACAGGAAGGAAAGGATTTAGATGGCCTGAGATTAGAGTCCAGAGTTAAAAACCTCATTGAGAAATTTATAGAAGGAAGTATGTTAGGAAAAGAGAAGAAAAGAAGATAGATGTTATGTTGAATAGAAGGGGTTTTGCTGCAGGACCACATAACTTTAAACTTGATATGAGAAATTTTGACCTGGGTCATCATCCTCAAGGCAATGAGGAAGCCACTAGAACAGAAAATAGAGTAGAGAAAAGAAGAAAACTAAGGGCAAACTCTGGAGAATATCTGCATTTTAGTGGTATGAGAAAGGAGACTATAGTCAGGGAGTAGAAATGGAAGGAGAATGACTACTTCTTAAGAATGACTAGAACAAAGACAACCCCTATCCGTGAATGGATATAGAGAAATGGAGAGACATTAACCAGAATTAAGAATGTTGGATAACTGGAAAGGCAGGTGTCAAAGGGGTAAGAATTTGATACTGAAGTCACTGATGATAAGACATAGAAAGGAAGATTTAGAAATTAAAGTTACTGAGAAAGTGAAGAGAGTTTCCCTGAAAGCAGCAGTTGAGTAAGATGAGAACAGGATGCACAGCAGGAGGTCTGAAGGACAGTCATGGAATGGTGATCAATCACCGGTAGGGAGGATCAAGGAGTATGTGGTTTACTCTTCACCCAAAACACCTATACTTAAATGGCCAACATTTAAAAGGGCCAAAAGTTCCCTGTGACTCTTAAGCCTAAAGAGTAGAGTTTATGTGGGAAAAGAAATAATGGATATTTAGGTCAACACTGCTGCTGGAGATTTTACTGAGTGTTTAATTCTTAATTCAATAGCACCTCATTTACTGTGTCTTCTTTCAGTGTTTTTGATAGTGCTCTTGTTATCTACTGCTGGGTAAAAAACTGTCCCAAAACTTAGTGGCTACAACAACTACCGTATTCTAGCTCATGATTCCGTGTGACAGAAATCTAAGCAGAACTCAACTGTTGACTCTTCCACTCCATTTGTCATCAACTAAAAGCAGGGCAGATCTGGAGAATCTCAGATGCCATTTTGTTTGGGGGGCGGTGGCTAGATGGCTGGGCTCAGCTGGGCACTTCTCCCTTATCAGTCAGTCTCAGGGTCTGTCCACATGGTTTCTTCAAAGTAGTCTGACTTCTTATGTGGCGACTCAAGGCTGCCAGAGTGCATGTTCCAGAGGTCAGGCAAAAGCTACAACCTTGTCCTGGAATGAGACTTCCATTTCATTTATCACTTGAGTAAGTCAAAAAGGCCAGCCCAGAAACAAAGGTAGTAGAGTAATATATATCACCCTCTCAGGGAAAGAATAGCAAATTGGTGGCCATCCTTTATCAACCACACAAGTTAAGTTTTCAATACCTCATTGCTTCATCCACACTTCATTGTGCAAGAAATTATTCTCAGGGTTGTGATATTTATTCAAGGAGATAGCAGCATGAGATGGAACTGATATCAAGAGAGAAGTGGTTATTTCTGGCTCTGATGTGAGCTGTGTTGCTTTAAGCAAAGCATTTAACTTCTCTGCACTCTTTTGCTTCTTTCTCAAATAAACTTAATATAGCTACCTCTTTGGATTCTTACAAGGATCATATAACCATTAATATAAAAAGCACTGACAATAATGAACTCACATTATGCAAAGTGTAATCATTATTTCCTGGTGTCATTGAGATCATAATGAATTCTGACAGTTTAGTCTTACAGAGGACCAACTTCCTAAGTCTGAATTAGGATAATGCGGGGGGACAACTGAAGGGCTGTCATTAAGGGTTCCAGATACCCGAATATTTTGCAAACACTTGGGGAGAGGTTCTTGGAGTCTGGAGTCTGCTGACAAAAGCTGCACGCATACTTTTGCTTCTCTAAAGCAGCCCCCCAAATGGAAGAATTACATGATGGGAAGTAACTGCATTCTGGCTTTTCTCAAGAGAAGCCTAATGTCTCTCTCCATGTGAACAATACTTTCTGAGATTAATGTCATAAAGACTCGGGCCCAAGCTCCAGGTCAATAAGAACTTCTGTCAGTAGAAGTATTAAATCAACTAGAAGCTCCCCTTTTGACAGAGATGCTGGTTTAAAACTAAACTACTTTAACAACAAAGACACTGTTTAACATGCTCATTCTTAAATACAAATAATGGCACACGAATAACCCTACTCTTGAAGGTGTTGTTCACTATGGCTTAGACCTGTTTAATTTCTGACAATCTAAAGAGCCTTATTTTAAATATGAGGGACCCTACTATGAGGGTGTTTCTCAGCACAGTGTAGGTTCTGGGCTATCACCTAGGAAGCTACAGGGTGCAGCTCTTGAGAGCCTGAATCAGTAGGTCTGAGGAGGAACACGGATATTGATGTTTTGTAGTGCAACAAAGTAATAATGATTCAGGGGCTCGACATGTGAGAAAAAGTGCCTAGGGGCGCCTGGGTGGCTCAGTTGCTTAAGCATCTGCCTTTGGTTCGGGTCATGATCCCAGGGTTCTAGGATCAACCCCCACATCAGGCTCCCTGTTCAGCAGGGGGCCTCCTTCTCCCTTTCCCTTTGCCTGCTGCCCACCCTGCTTGTGCAATCTCTCTCAAATAAATAAAATCCTAAAAAAAAAAATTTGCCTAAAGGTAGGGTGAATGGATGGCCCAGTCTTGGGTAAAAAGAAGATAACAAAGTATAAAGTGATAATGTCACAATGAGCCCTTAAGTTTCTACAGATATTAATTCTACAGATATTAATATAATTTCTACAGATATTAATTTGAGGCAAAGCAGTATGACTGTGCTGAGACTCTTTCTTTAATCACATGGAATATTATTGGTTACTGCTTAGGAGCCTCTGAGTTCATTTATTGCAAAGCTTTCGTTTTACAGAGGAAACATCCTCCCCAACTCACGTCCCTCCTTGTGTTTCCAAAGTATCCCATACTTTGCTTTGTCACAGTACCTTTCATCCTCTAGAGTAACTATCTCTCCTACTAAACTATAATCACCGCAATAGTTGGAAACTTTTACCTTCCTTATGCATTTCTTAAGATCTGCCACTTTTCCAGGCATTTAGGAAGTGTTTAACAGATGGATGTATAGAAGAAAATCATCAGACCAGAGAACTTAAATGTCCTGCGTGTGGTTCCAGGAATGACGGAGACAGATCTGGTCTCTCAGTCTGCAACCCAGTGTTCTTATATATAACTACATGTTGCTTTTCAGGGACTTTCTCATACAATGCATAAAACAATGCCTGTCACATCATAAGGGCCCATTAACATGTAGTCTGTCTTGTTTTAATTTTATGTGAAGTAAAAGAAAAACAGGAGTACAGGACACTAATTAGGAGCCTAAAGCTTGAAATCAGAAAAAAATGATCTTGATATTTGAATACAGAATACCAACTCCCCTACTCACTAGTTATGACACTCCCAGAAGGTTATTTAATCTCTCTACAAGTCTTCCTCCTCATATAGAATGAAATAACATCTTTCTAATAGGATAGCTGATATAATAAATGAATCAATATACATAAAGCATTTATGGCAGTGCCTGTTACACAGTATACAATACATTTTACTATTTCATATGAAAAGAACACAGTAAGTCAATTCAACTCAGTACTATTCTTTGTTTATGCTACTGAAAAGACATACTGAACTATTCTAAATGGGTTATATGCTTTGATCCATCCTAAGAGGGAGGAAAATCACTTGGCAGATGCTAAAGATTTGAAAATAATTCCCCAAATCCCAGATTTGGGTCAAACAAATCCTTTTTATATGAGTTTTCAGAGTCATGATATCACCAATTACAAGTGGATCTGAAGAGAAAAGGTGAGAGTGGAGGAAAGGAAATAAAGTATGCGGTCCTCCTCAGGATGGCAGATAACTCTGAGTCCCATATTGCCTAAGACACTTCCTATAAAAGAGCATTATGGGACAGTTTATTCAGCTGTCCAAAAAATACTTATTGAGTCCCTACTATGTACCTGCCACCTTTTCGGGCACTGTAGACACACAAATGAGGAAAACAGGCAACCATTCCTGATTTCATGGTTTTTAAATTCTAGTAGAGAGCAAAAGACTCATGAACAAATAATCAGATTATATTTTCTTCCAGATTTGTCATAATACATCAGAGAAAAGGATAAATAGTTGGCTGAGTCAGATTAAAAAGAGTTAAGTTCTTGCCAAGCCTATGTGACCAAGACAAAGAAGCAAGGGAAAGAGACCACATACAAGAGAGTGAATATCACCATGTTCCATGAACCCTAAAATGAGTAGGGACAGAAACCAGAACATGAGAGGATGCAGTGAGGACCAGAGAAATGTAGGTCCTAGAGGGAATTAAAGAACTGTTAATGTTGTTATATATCTTGGATTGGGTTCTCCCCAAAAGGGACCTTGAGACAAGGACATGCATGCAGGCAAATGTATTTGTGAGGGAATTCTGGGAAGCACCAAGTGAGGAAATGAGGAAGTGGGGTAGTAAGAGAAAAAAATTAAGTAAATTCAATTAAGCTGGGAAACTAGGGTTCAGACTCACAGTGGACTACCTGAAAACCATACAGGATATGCTTCAGAACTGTCCTACCAGAGACAGGGAGAGTGGGACATTATTCACTATCTATGCCCATGGGCTGAGGGTTTCCCATGGGGGTGTTATATGCCTTCCCTCTAAACTTCTGAAATGTGACTACATATAGTGGGAGAAATTCTATGAGAAGTTCTTTCTTTTCTGGGAAAGTCCTCAGAAAAGAAGACAGAGAGAAGACAAAAGGCACAAGTCAAAGAGATAGAATGCTATCACCATGCTAGGAACTGCGACTTCAGGTGAACACAGTTGGGCCAAATGGATATAGTGGAAATATAAACCATCTTTGCTTTAGGATACTGGAGAAAATAAAGGAGAACTGAGGAGGCAGTTATGGGTGAGTAAGATGATTAACAATGATACTATGGAAACATGGCAGTTATTACTAATAACAAGGTTCAGGGTATAACCATGGGACTAAAAGCCAAGGTACAGTAAGTGATAAGACCAACGGAGGAGAGAGATGAAGTAACTTATAGTGCAAAATTTTGGAAAGATCATCTTTGAGAATACTTAATTCACCAGAAATTACAATGAATGGTGTTGGAGAAAGTACCTGTGAGTCAAGAACTGAAAACTTTTGTAAATTATGAAAGTGACCAAGTGAACTATAGATAAAAACAACAAAAAAGGAAAACGTCTGATAGAGTTTAATGATATGAGAATCAAAGTGATTTTAATAAGCAAGGTGAAAAGAATGGTCATGAAATATTGATGAGGATGCAAAGAGGCCCTTACACCACTTCCTGGCCCAGTTGTGAAGGAGCCTGGATGAGAGAACCTCCACTGAGATAACAGCCAGGTTTCAGCAATAAGATGACGGTAAAGGAAATCTTCATTAAAAAGCTTTAAGCATGTGAAGAATTTTACTGATAACTAACCTTGATATTCAGGGGCCCCATATGGCAGGTTTCAGGAATTAGAGATAGATGGTAAAGAAAGCCAGAAAGGCAGATGCAAGGAGTCAATGGAGATGGAATCAGAGAAAGTACAATCCTGAGTTTCATGTGGTTTAAGCTTTACATTTTGAAAACTGAAATGTATGTAACAAGCCAAATAAGGTAAGTGAATTTCTCTAATTTGCCATTTTTCTCCAGTTCAATAATGTATCAAAGTTATTATCTATTCTCAACGGGAAGGCTGTGAGCTTCTTCCCATTGAGGATGATGTTTGCTGTGGGTCTTTCATAGATAGATTTTATGAAGTTCAGGAATGTTCCCTCTATCCCTATACTTTGAAGTGTTTTAATCAGGAATGGATGCTGGATTTTGTCAAATGCTTTTTCTGCATCAATTGAGAGGACCATGTGGTTCTTCTCTCTTCTC